>JAQPPZ010004732.1:0-236243 GCA_028583015.1 Wollemia nobilis | reverse complement strand
TTTTATAAAATATAAATTTTACTAATATACAGAAATATTTTTAAAAATCATAAGCTATTTTTTTAGTTATTGATCAAGAACAACATATAACATCAAAATTGTAATTATAATTTACATTTATAATTTTTAATTACTGCTTTATGTTATAAAAGCTATTATAATTCATAAATACCAATGCCTTTTTTATTTTCTTGAGGTAAAAGTAGAATAAGCACAAACAAGAAAAGAATCCAAAATTTCTAAGTATTCCAGGTTTTCCATATTAAAATATAAATTCAAATGCCATACTTTATTATTATTATTATCTTTACTTGTTTTACTACTTAATTTTTATTTAGATGCCCAACCACTTACTCTATGGAGAATATTTGACATCAAAATTGTGATAAAAATATAAGAATCTAATTCTCTAACTTAAAAAATTTGAGTTCTTTGATTTATAATATATATTTTTTTTAGTCCTCTTATTCAGCTTATTTTAGATTCATATGTTTCAAAGGATAACCAACATAACTAAAAATTTGGTTGGTCCTTTAGTCGCTAATTTCATATCCTTTATCAATGGAATCATTAGCTGGAAAATACTTGATGTCCCAAATCATGAGGATGAAATTTCTTGTTTGCAAGCTCAATTATCTTCTATAAAAATTCCATCTGGTGATCCTAAGGACCATCTTATTTGGGAACCTACTAATTCTAGAGATTTCTCTATCAAATAAGCTTATTTGCTTTCTCTCAGCAATCTTGAAACTCCTATTCTGTTTAAGCTAGTTTGGACTAAGTACCTGATTCCCAAGATCACTTCCTTTTCTTGGATTTGCATTCAAGATCGTATCCTTACTACTGAAAACCTAATCAAGGGTCATTCCTCTTCCCAACATATGTTATCCCTATCAATCTGATTGGGAATCTACTTCTCACCTTTTCTTGTTTTATCATTTTTCAAGAATGGTGATAAGAAAGCTCTTTCTAATTTTTTAGTTGGTTTGGACTCATCCACATTCCATTATTGAGTTATTCCTTTAGTGGCCCAATCCTTTCAATAATCCTGTGCTTAAAGGACTTTGGAAATTCTACTTGTAGCACTACCTCTGGCAAATTTGGCTTGAATGCAATAGAAGAAAATTTGATAAAAAAACCTTACATGTTGATATCATCGCTCATAATATCATCCTATATGCCAAGGAGAATGTCCATATAGCCCCTTTTAATCCTTTTCCTTGTCCTCCTTTTGAGAAAGTCATCCTCAATTCCTACAACATCTTACATGATACTTCAAGACCTGCCAATCCTTCAGCTTTGGAACCAAAATTAAATGGAATCCTCCTCCTATTGGATGGGTCAATATTAACTTTTATGGAGCAGCTAAAGGAAATCCATACAATGCTGGAGCCTGAGGAATTCTTCGTGATCACTCTGGAAATTCTATTTTTGCTTTTTTCGAACCTTTGGGCATCCTTTCCAATCATTCTACTAAAGCTATGGTTGTTTGGAAAGGCCTCCAATTCATCAAAATTATTCTTGGAAACAATATTGTGGAAGGAAATTCTCTAAATATTATCAATAATTTAAAAAATTCAAAACCTAGCAGTTGGAGAGGATTAGAACAATTGTGGAAGAAAGTAAGCAAATCCTCTGTCAACAGCATAACACCATTGTTCAACAGGATTTTAGAGAGGCTAACTCTATGGCTGATAGATTGGAAATATTGGAGCAAACGCAAAAGTATTGTTGATGTGGACTGATATTCTTCCTCCTGAGGTGGCTGAGCTTGTCAGATGTGATCAAAATAATGGTAGTCATGTTGAATCTTAAAAATATCATTCTGGTAATTTCACGAAACTCCTTCTTCCACGTGAAACATTGGGTTTATGTCGTAATTCCTTTGTTGTCTTGTCCATCAAGGACTATGCCTTACCTTGAAATTTGGACACATGACCCATTGAGTTTTATTTTTAAATTACCCACCACCTTTATTCATGCTTGCACCTATTTCTTGATAACCAATTCCTTTTGGAATCCCAAGGTAAATCCTAGCATGATTTTTAATCATACCTCTCCCATGTGTTTTGATATTCATAATCTTGATTCATCGAGAATCATCTTGCATTATTTAGCCAGTTGCAATATTTTGAGACTTTTCTTGGTGAACATCTCAAGTCTCTTTGTATTTTGTGCTAGAATATCTTATTGGTTTCATCTCTTGACCACCATAAACTGTCAAAAAATTTATTTGATGTTGATTTTTTTAATTTTTTACCACAAATTTTGATGCCTAAAAATCCACCTTGTTATCTTCCCTAGCTAATCTCTTTCCTTCAGGTATTTTTTCCCTTATCGAAGAATCCTGTTTGGCTTTTTTATAGAACCCAGAGCTCCAACAGTGTTTTCCTTTTATATGATTCTTTGCATGTTCTTCTTACCCTTTAGTTCACTGCTATTTCGACTGTCTTGTTCATCCCTAGTCATTCCTTTTGTTTTCCTTCTTGTTATTTTCTACCCGCTACCATGAAGGAAGGAAAAATCATATTCATTGAGCCTAAGGTGTTTGAGCTTGAATCCATTGTTAGATACATGTGAAAGGACAAAGGAGCACTTATAGATTTCTTCAAGTTGTTTTTTGCTATTGATGAGTAGGTAACAAAAGCTTTTGCCACGTCCTGGAATAAGGGCCTAGATACTATTCATGGGGTGGAATTTAAAACTACTATTGAGTTGTTGATGGACCTGATAGGATAACCTCTGGACGACAAGGTGAGGAGGAATAAACATTATTGGGAAACAGAGCTAACGCATTTTGAGAAGACCTTGGTGATTCACAAGATGTTCAAAAAAGGTTTGTATTGTCATCATATTTCCACTCCCTGGAAAGAAATAAATCCTAGCTCTACTACTTTCATTTGGCTTATATAAACCATTTCTGCAAAGCCAAAATGATGAACATTCCTACTGCCCTCTTTTGGTCCATAGATTACACCATAATTTCCACTCGGTCTAAAAATGAGGAGGGTTTACCCTATCATCAAGGGTTTTTTAAAGTCCTTTACATATATCTCATTTCAAATTTCCCCAAAGGAAACATCCCCAGCCTGAAGTATTATGAGAAAAATTCTTCCTCAACCCCCATTCCTAAAATTTCCAAATCCAAGAGGAAGAATAAAAATGACAAACCTCTTTCTGATTTCAACATAAAAAAAGAGGTCAAGGTTGAAAGTATACGTATTAGATGTTCCTAGAGGCTCAAACATAAAGAAATTGTTGAAACCCCTCCGTTCATGTCTACAAAACCTACAAAGGATCATTCCAATTCACATGATCTAGTGGAAAAGTACCTCCATAAACTCGCTATCCATGCAACCTCTGCCACAATTGATCATATGGAAACAACTTGTTTGGCCATTTGTAAAGAAATTTTGAAGCTGAAGGAACAACACCAAGATCTCAGTCTCCTATTCTTTTGTGATACATTTGAGGAAATTCCTGCCATTTCCATTATTAAGGGACCCTTTGATGCCAAGGTGAATGGCAAATATGAGGATGTGATTGAGATTGCAAAGAAATCCTACATTGATGTTCTGAAGGAAAATCCAAAGGATGCTCCGAAGGATGAAGAAAAGGATGCCATGTTGGAGATCATTACCACATCACCTATGTAAACTAATGCTCCTCACTAAGCATGGATGTGGATCCACCTGCTACTAAATATCTTATTTGTTATCTTTTTCCTTTAGTCTGAAGGTTTTTTTTTGGTTTGATCTTGCTGGTTGTTGGCCTGTCTCTTTTTGGTCCTTTCTATCATAGGATGGTTTCCTTTTATTGTAGCAGGATTTTTACCTCTTTGTTGTGTTCCTTTCTGAGTTCCTCTTGTGTTATTCTTCTTGATTCGTTGTTGTACAAGGCATTGGGGTGCCTTTCAAATGCCACCTTTTGATAAATAAATAAATAATAGTAATTAACTTACAATATATATATATATATATATATATATATATATATATATATATATATATATATATATATATATATATATATATATATATATATATATATATATATATATCTTTTGTAATATTTTGGTTTAAATAATCATAATAATCTCAACTAAGATACTAGATTATAATTGCTTATGAGGTGACCAAAAGTAGAATTTTTACTATGTATTTATAAATTATAGGACTTTGTATGATGCTTTGTTATATCAAACATAAACTAATTGATTAACCCACTTTATTTTTTTATAGGTCTAATGGCAAAAATATTGCAAAGTGGATCATATGGTAACCCTGTAGGAGCTAGGCAAGAATAATCCACCATAAGACCTCAAATAGGACCATGTACATGGGCTAGAAAATAAGGTCCTCAAAGGGAAATATGAATGAAACAACTTAATGAACCTCCAACAAATGAATCTAACAAGGAAGATGGAAGTTTAGAAAATATGGTTCAACTATTACAAACCCATAAAAAACAACAAAAAGAGGAAATGGTGCAGCAAAAAGCATATATGGCTCTACAACATGGACTAATAGTCCAAGAAAAACTATTAAAGGACTTAACAAAGAGTAGAGAACATGAAAGTAGACTAGACGAAGCACCTACTGAGCTTGCAATAAATAGTAGGACTCAAGTGGGAGTTGAATTGGCTAAAAATTTGAAGAAGGTTATGATTTCAAAATTTGATGGTAGGAATGATGGATATGTAGTAAAAAATTGATTGAATGAGGTCGAGTCATACTTTTCCATGACATATTTTTCATCTGAGTCTAAAACTACATGGGTTGTTCTACATTTGATAGGAATAAATTAGATTGGTGGAAAATCTATAAGAAGATAAGGGTATTGAAGTCGTAGACATCAAGTGGGAAGACTTTGCAAAAGAATTTCAAAAATATTCCTAACTAGGCAGTACTATATAGAAAAAATTACCAAGTTTTCCATCCTATAGTAAGAGACAATGAATATTCAAGCAAATTACTAAAATTTCATCCAACTGCTGAAGTATGCACCCCTAGTATGTGAACAATGAGAAAATGAATGTTCAAAAGTTTATTTTAGGACTTCACCCTAAGATTAGAACTGTAGTAAATTTTATTAACTCTAAAGATCTTCCAAAATATTTTGATTTAGCCCATAAATAAGAATCAAATAAAGAACCCAAAAATACATATTTCGACTATGAGAAGTTATCTAAAAAATATAAGGAAGAAATTAGAAAAAGAAAAAAACAAAAGGGCTAAAGCAGGGGATAAAACCAAGTTGGTGAAAAAATATAAAATAATTTTCACGGCAATGATTTCAGAAGGGATGAAAAAAAACATCCAATCAGAAATGAACAAAGACAATCATATCAAGAGAAGGATAAGGAGGTTGTACCCTAGAACAAGAATGAAAATGATAATAAAAATAGTAGAGCCCCTCTAGTTGGTTGTGTTAGAATTTCACAATAATAGATATTCAAAGAATTACACAAAAGATGAAGAGAGGAGTGGAACTGATTGATTTATTCCAAGGATCAACTCTATATAAATAGAAAAGTTGATCATTAAGAGCCGTTGGATTACAAAAACTCATCAAACCTGATGAAGACACCACTAAGAGTTCTCCTGACACATGGAGGAGTGGAAACTCAAGTGTCTATCCTAGTGGAACTTAAGAGAATATTATATTATTCTAACACCCCCCCTTAAGTGATACTAGGGGTGAATCATACAAATAAGTCCTGGCAACAAGGCCTGATGAGGTACTCATGTACAATGACTTCTTTTGAAGAGATGGTAAAATCCAATGGGAAAAAACCATCAATCAAAAGGAAGTTAGAGGCTTGTCTTCGTATGGCAAAGATTGTTCTCCTAATACAATAGATAGTTGGTAAAAAAAAAAACTATGGGGAAAAACCAACTATGAGAAGAAGAGAGGCATGTCTTCGTATGGTGAAGATTGTCCTCTTTAACAAGAAAGAAATATGAGTCCCGACAACTTGGCCTGATTAGGTACTCATTTATATAATATTGTTGGTGAAAAGACCCTTGTGGGAAAAACCAACAATGAGAGGCTTGTATTCGTATGGCGAAGATTTTCCTCTTTATAAAAGAAATAAAGATGATTCCCGACAACTTGGCCTGATTAGGTACTCATTTACATAATATTGTTGGTGAAAAAACCCGTGTGGGGAAAAACAAACAATGAGATGCTTGTCTTTGTATGGTGAATATTGTCCTCTTTATACAAAAAATAAATATGAGTTCTAACAAATTGGCCTGATCAGGTACTCATATACAATAAATAGTTGGTAAAAAATCCCTTGTGGGGAAAAACCAACTATTAGAAGAAGAGAGGCTTGTCTTCGTGTGGCAAAGATTGTACTCATAAAACTAATCAAAGCAACTATATAAATCCAATATTATCTCACAACTAAAGGTAAGGTGGAGAAGGAAATGACTTGGTGAAGATATCTACAATTTGATTCTCAGTTGGAATATATTCTAAGTGTATGTCCCTGCTCTAAATATTCTACCTTATGAAGTGCATGTGTATCTCAATTTTCTTGGCTTGCTGATGTTCAACTAGATTTTGTGCAATATAAATTGTGATTTGACTGTCATACCAAATAGTTATAGTCTTCTCATGGGTGAAACCAAATTCTCTCAGAATTTGATGAATCCAAAGACCTTCCTAACTAGCCAAAATTGTTGCCCTATATTCCTTCTTTGTAGAATATAGAGCTATTGCTTGTTGTTTCTTGCATAACCAGGATATTGGTGAATAACCAAGGCAAAAGACATAGCCTGAGGTGGAACATCTATATTCTATTGAACTTGCCCAATATGAATCTATGTAGCCAATAATATCCATGGATTTTCCCTTCTAGAAGAGCCCAAAGTGAGTAGTACCTTGCAAGTAACAAAGGATCCTTTTTGTTGCTTTCCAATGAATGAAGTGAGGTTGATGAGAGAATTTGGATATGAGGCCAACTATAAATGAGATATCTAGGCAATTATGAGTAAGGTATAGCAAAATCCCTACAAGTTGATGATATAGAGTTGCATCACACAGAGGGGATGAGCAAGAAGTACTAATATGAATGCCATATTGAAAGGATGTAGGAGAAGGTTTACAATATGTCATTTTGAATCTTTGTAGGATATCTAGAGTGTACTTTTGTTGGCACAAAGAAATACCTACATTGATTTGACTTATTTGGATCCCAAGGAATTAATGAGATTTACCTAGATCAACCATTTCAAAATTTTTAGAGAGGGAGTCTTTTATAGTCTATATGTGACTTAATTTACTATCAGTGAGAAGAATATCTTCAAAATATAGAACAATAATGGTGATGTTGCCTTTATTTCTCCAAATGTAAACTATGTTATCAGACTCACAATGAGAAAAACCTTTTGAAAGAAGGAAGGAGTCCATCTTCTCAAACCAAGCTCTAGGGGCTTGTTTGATGCCATAGAGAGACTTTTGAGCCTACAAACAAGAGAGGAGTCTTGAGTAAAACCAAAAGGTTGTTCCATGAATATTTATTTCTTTAAGTATCCATGTAAGAAAGCATATTTTACATCCATTTGATAGACATACCACTTATGGAAAGCATCTAGAGTAAGAACCAATCTTACAGAATCCATTTTAGCAACTGGAGAAAAGGTTTCTACATAATCTATGCCTTCAATTTTAGAGAAACCTTTGGCTACTAGACAAGCCTTGTGTTTGACTATTTCTCCATTAGGCCCATATTTTATTTTGAAGATCCATTTACAACAAACTAATTTCCTTCCTTTAGGTAAGGGAACTAAATCCCAAGTCTTGTTTTTTATCAAGGAAGAAAATTCATTTTCCATGGCATCATCCCATTCTTTAATACCTGAGGCTTCTTTGAAGGATTTAGGATCAGAGAAAATATACTAACATACAAGACCAATGCCTATGGGGTTGGATGATCTAGTTGAAGGAAGATTTTGGATGTAAGGATTAACTTCTTTAACAATGGTGCAGGCCCATTTTGGCATAGAGGAAGGAGCTGAAGGAGTTGAAAGACATTGAGATGGAATTACAGGTTCCTCATCTTGATTATGAATGACCAAGTTAACTTCAAGAGTTGGCTCTTCATAATATTGAGGTTCTACTATAGGAGAAGGCTCAATGGAGGAATAGGGCTTTTGAGGATCTTTTTGAGGGAATGTTTCATCAAATTGGACATTCCTATGAAATAAAACCTCATGAGTTGAAGGATCAATAATCCTGTATGCTTTCAATTCTTCACAATAACTGACAAATATGAGCTTTTTGTTTTTCTTATCAAGAGCCTTCCTTTTCTTCTTTGGGATGTGAGCCCAAGAAGTACACCCAAAAATATTGAAGTAGGAAACATCTGGTTTTAATCCAGACCAACTTTCTTCAGGAGTTAAATGGTCAAGAGCTTTATGAGGTGTATGATTTTGAATATAATTTGCACAATTAATAGCTTCTGCCCAATTTTTTTTGGAATATCTCTTGAATGGAGCATAGAATTAGCCATCTATTTTAATGTCTAGTTTTTTCTTTCTGCAATACCATTTTGTTGAGGATTATGGGAGATAAAATGTTTTTTAATGATGCCATGACTGGATAAAACTATGGAGAACTCATTACTATAGTATTCCCCCCATTATCTGTGTGAATATTCTTGATTTTGTAAGATGCCTGATTTTCAACTAAGGCTTTAAAACTTTAAAGTGGGATAGAACATCACTCTTATATTTTAGGAAGTAGACCCAAGATCTTCTAGAAAAATCATCAATAAAGGTTAGAGCATACTTTTCTCCTTTGAAAGAAGGTTTAGGAAAGGTTATTATGTCACTATGAATTAAATTTAGAGGGGATGAGGCTTTTAGAGAACTACTTGGGTGGAAATGATCTTGATGTTACTTTCCAAGGGAACATCCATGACAAAATCCATCACTAGAAGAGACTTGGGGTAATCCTATAACCATATCATGGGAACTCAAATACTTTAGGTAGTTGTAACTAATATGACCAAACATTTCATGCCAAATTTGACTTTCAAGATCACCATGAGCCACAAAACAGGAGGCTCCTTTTAGATTTTGAAAATCTTTTAAGTGAAAAATATGAGAGTTATGATCAATATTTACTTTGGCTATAAGAGAATGGGGATCTTGAAAATATCTTATCTCAACTCCTATTGGAGAGAAGAGAATATTTTTCCCCTTTCCAAAAGTACAAATTTGATAGAAGGATAGGAGATTGGTGGTAATATCTGGAACATAGAGAACATTGTTTATAGATCCACCATAAATGGTTATATCCCATTTTCCTTTGATAGGTATAAAGGAAGAGTCACCCACTTCTATGCTACAAGTAGAGCTAGAGGATATAGAAGATAAAGACTTATCTAAAGCAGTCATGTGATGAGTAGCTCCAAAATATAGGACCCTGTAATTAGAGGAAGAATTGGAGGTTTTTACTTGAACATTAATGGCTTTTCCTATTTTCTTTTTATTTTATATCTTTTGATCCTTCATAGCTGCCTCTAGTTGCTGTAATATTTTCCAACATTTTTTAGCAGAGTGACCATTCTTTTTGTTGTGAGTACAGGTTATGGAAGTATTTTTCTTCTTTTTGAATTTTTCTTTAGAAGAGGTGGATGCTACTAAGGCTTTTGAAGAAGAGTAAGAAGAATATATTTCATATCTAGCAAATTTGGTTTCTTCCCTAGTTAATCTATCATAGAATTCTTCTAAAGAAGGCATTTTAAAGGTTGCACCAATAGCATATTTGGTAGATATAAAGGTGGTAGCAAAAATTTGAAAAACACCATTTAGCTTAGAAAGGATTAGATAAATGCATTATTTTTCAATATTAGTCTTCCCACTACCTTTGTATTGAGTGAGGAATTCTTTGAACTTGGTGAGGAAGTGAACAATACTACTAAAATATTCAAGAGACAAAGATGTTAGTTCTTCTTTTAGTTGCATTGATCTCATCTGATCTACTTTCCCAAACAAGGTCTTTGGCTTCTACCAACTTTCAAGAGGAGTTTTATAATCTGTAATGTGAAACCATAAACTTTCATGAACATTAGAGCTAATAATACCCATATTTTAATGCATTTTCCCTTTATGAACAAATATTTCATATTCTTTCTCAAATTCCGGTTGTTTTTCTTCTAGTAGATGAGTAAGACCTTTTTGAGAGATAAGATTTAAAATTTTGAAACTTATGAGGGGTGAGAGGTTAAATTGAATTCATCATTTAACACAAGAGAAAATCAAAGTTTTACCCAATATATCCCCCCTTAGGACTCAATTTATTGATTAATGCAATTGATTTAACGAAAAAATATGAATATTTTCAATATCTTTCAACTCAATATACCCGCCCTCATGAGAGGGAAACTATAAGTATATTGAGGTTATTAATATTTTTTGCTTTGGAAATGCCAAATCCTTTTAGTTCCTCACAATATCCACCCTTAATTGAGGGAAACTGTAAGTATAGAGAAGAATTTTTCAAAGGTTTTGGCTTGATGTGTAGTGATTTCAACCAGTTTTGAATTTGGTTTTCTCAATACTTGCCCTTACAAGAGGGAGACTATAAGTGAGAGAGAATACCAAATGAAATGGATGAATGGAAAATATATGTCAGGACTTTATACCAAGTGCCTCCAAAAAACTGCCCTTATGTGAGGGAAACTATAAGTTTTTAGTGGTATTGATACATGGAATGTAGGCAAAATATTTTTAGAAATAAAGGATTTAGATCTCAATTTCCTTAAAAGATTTTAAATTTTAACATATCTATAAAAAATTGTAATTTTTAAGAAATACAAAATATAATAGAAGTGATTTAAAAATATAGAGGATATATATTTAGAACTATTTAATTTAAGAATAACACTTTATAATTTTAAGTAGAACTATATGGGTGAAGAAGATTATAGTTGAAAAAATTTGAAGTGTTTTTCTTTAAATATTAATTTGAAAAATTAATAAACATAAAAGGAGATAATATATCAAGATTGAATTTGATTTAATATTTGAGAAATAAAAAACTATAGAACTTTTTGAAATATAAAAATCTTTTAGTTCTCTTTATAAAAAAATGTTTATCTTCCTTTAGTAAAATAAAAAACAGAGGAAATTATTTAATTAGAGGAATACACTCATTATAAAAAATTACTTAAACGAAGAAGGAGAGCTTTAAGATAAAATTTACAACCCCCCTTTAGAGACACAAATGTGCAAAAATTTGCATACAAACCTCCCCAAAAAAAATATTTTATTAAAAGATTACAATATGACTACAACTTTTTGAAAAACTCTTTTAAGAAAATTAAAAGTTATTTTGAAAAAGGAGTCAAAATATACTTCGAAATCGAAGTTTTAATAACCTTTAAAAGGAGGAAATAAAAAATTAAACAATGCTTACTACCCCTGAGAGAAGACAGGTGGCAATAAATCAAGGTGAAGAAGAAATCAAAGTAGACACTAGATTTTAAAGAGATGAATGTAGGCAGTGAGGCCGAAGAAGACTCATGGTTGAATCAAATAGACTGCAAGATAATTCCTTCATTCTATATTTACGATGTTGGTTTGAACCAGGTAGATTAAAACCTAAGAAATTGATTTTTTGAGGACACCGAGAATCCAAAAAACCACCACCAAAATCCAAGGATCGAGGTGTCCAAGAACTTTAGGATGCCACCTATGATGAAATCAAGGTATCCAGAGAAAATATAAAGGTTATATAAAAAAATGTTTATCTAGATTACCTGTCGATATAAGAGCTTAGAAGTTGCTCAAAGGATCGTTCACCAGAGTGAAAAACATTTTTCTCTTAGTAGACGCCTAAACCTGAGGATCGAGTTCTCCAAGAATTTAAGGAGATGACCTAGAGAAAATATAAAGGTTATACAAAATTTTTTATTTGGATTACCTATCGAGAGGTCGGAAGCTGCTTCGTTCACTAGAATAAAAAAATGATTTTATCTTAGCAGACGATGGCCACCAAAATCTCAGAAGTTGCACAAAGGAACATGCACCATAATAAAGGGCATTTTCCTCTTAACCAACGGTGGGCATCAACCTTCTTTGCAATAGAATACTGAGAAAAAAATGCTAAAATTTTAAGAGGAATCAAATAGCTATGAACTAGAGATGATCGAAAAACAATAGTAGAGAATGTGTGTTTCTTCCACTAGGTTAGGAGAATATAAGGAGCAATGGAATATGAGCAATGTTCTAGATACACCTAGTTGAGAAGATACATAGATACATCGAAAGACACCAAGGGCCATGTTGCAGGTGGTACACCAAACCTAACGTATCCAAGAAACCACACTTGAAGTTGTATTAAAACATGCAGATCTAGTTATAGCCAAAAAGGATTCAGAAAGATTAACTAAATTAAATATGAATCTATTTTTGTGGGCCCAAATATGGAGCCATGAACTTTTAGGCAGCACCAAAAATGATTTGGAGCCACTAAAAAAGGACGTAATGCCAAATTAAAATATATGGGCTACAAATTAAAAAAAAAAGACGTAGCTCCAATACTTTTAATGGGTCACAAAAAATTAAAGAGGTACTGAATCAAAAAATGAGGGATTAGATATTTTTTTTGAAAAAAAAAAAAAAATTCTCTCGAGCATGAAACAATATCTAAAAAATCAATTCATATATAATGAACATAATTTTTTTTGGATAAAACTGACTATTGCATAAAATGAAGCAAGTTAGTAAAAAAAAATCCAAATCAAATGAACCAGTTCCTAGAACCTTCAAAAGAGAATGCTAGCAAAATCTATCTTGCTCTGGTACCATGTTAGAATTTCATAATAATAGATATGTAAATCATTACACAAAATATGAAGAGAAGAGTGGAACTGATTGATTTATTCCAAGGATCAACTTTGCATAAATAGTAGATTTGATCATTGAGAGTCGTTGGATTACAACAACTCATCAGACCTGATGAAGACACCACTGAGAATTCTCCTGACACATGGAGACGTGGAAAATCAAGTGTATATCATAGTGGAACTTAAGAGAATATTCTATTATTCTAATAGGTTGTTATGTTTGTAGAGGCCCCCTCTTTTCAAACAAGTGTCTTGAGAGAGCAAATCACAAGAAGGCACCTAAGTACTACCCACTGAATATTTGCAGTAATAGTTAGTCTTATACTTGATGGATAAATTACTCATTTTCTATTGTATGGTAAAATTTTTGATATAAATGTATGCATCCTAATTGATAGTGGTGCTACTAATAGTTTTATTTCTACTAGCTTAATGAGGGATATACTAAAATAACCTAGATATTTGGTTAGCAGTTGGAAGGTAGAGTATGAGCTAGGGTAGACCTACTTAGTTAATCAATATTTATTTGACCCTCAAATAACCTTACCCCAAGGTAAAACTACTTGGTACTTGTATGTGGCTCCTTTGCATGTCTTTGAAATAATTCTTGGTGTAGATTAGTTAAAATCCCATAAATCCCTCCTAAATTTTTAATATAGATGGATAGATTTCATAGATGAATCTAGTCAAATAATTATAGTTCATTGTGATTGTGGTTTTTTTAAACCACATTTGTAATAAAAAATGCAAGTGAAGGAGGCAATAATGAAGAAAGGAATACTTTTTGTGGTCAATATGAATAAAAGGAAAGAAACATAAGCTAACTGAGACCTCTTCCAAAAGTACCCTATTTTGACAAAATTTTAAGGATGGTTTTCCTAAGGATTTACTAGGTTTACCTCCCCAAAGAGAATTTAATTTTTGAATTGAAATCTTGCCTAGAGCCGCACCAATTGCTAGGGAACAATATAGGATGACCCCCATTGAGTTGCATGAGCTTAAGATATTACTTTAGGACTTTTTAGAGAAGGAGCTTATTAAACTTAGTGTATTGCCATGGGATGCTCCTATTCTCCTTGTTAATAAAAAAATAGATCATTAAGATTGTACATAGACTATCGAATACTAAAAAATGTCATCATCAAAAGTAGGTATTCATTACCAAGGATAGATGATATTTTAAATCAGTTTAAAGGAGCTACCATCTTACCAAAAATTAATCTTAGATTAGGATAACACCAGCTAAGAATTTGATAAAGAGACACACATAAGACTATATTTAGAATAAGGTATAGACACTATGATTTTAGAGTCCTACCTTTTAGGTTGACTAACACCCCATATACATTCATGAATCTCATGAAAAATATTTTTATAGAGCAACTAGATCACTTTGTGCTCATGTTTCTTAATGACATATTGATATACTTCTAGAATAAGGAGAATCCCAACCAACGTATGAGAACTATACTTGAGGTTCTTAGGAGAAATAAATTGTATGGAAAACTATCAAAATGTGATTTTTATACTCCTCGAGTACAATATTTGGGGTATATAGTCTCTAAGAAAGGGATTGCTATTGATCCTTGGAAAATTGAAGTTGTCTTTAACTAGCTTACCCCTACTAACATAATTGAGGTGCATAGTTTTATGGGATTGGTAGGCTATTGTAGATATTTTATTTGGGTTTTCTCAAAAATTTCTCAACCTATCACTAATATCCAAAGAAAAGGAAAGACATTTAAGTAGACCGATCAATGTGAATAAGCCTTCTAGATTCTGAATCAAAGGTTAACAACCACACCGATTCTATGGCCACCTTATCCTTCCAATAAATCTACAGTGTACACTAATGCATCTATTGAGGATTTGGGAGGGGTCCTTACCCAAGATGAAGCATTCATTACATTTGAATCATGAAAACTTAAGATAAATAAGGTGAACTATGCCACTCATGTCCTATATTTGGTGGCTATAGTGCATGCTCTTAATATTTGGAGGTATTATTTATTAGGGAAACCTTTAGAATTCAATATAGCCCATCAAAGTTTAAAACATATTTTTACTCAACCCTTATTGAATTGTAGACAACATCAATGGATGAAGTTTCTAGTAGAGTATGATTTTGACATAGAATATATCAAGGGTAAGGAGAACAAGATTACTAATACCTTGAGCAAGAGAGAGCATATCATCATGATGACAAAATATAATTATGATTTGGTAAATAAAATTAAGGACTTGCAACATAGTGATAATTATCATAGGAAATTTCAAGTTTATATTGAGCAAGAATCTAAAAAGGACACAAATTTTGCACATAAAAATGGTTTTCTATAGTTCAAAAATAGATTGGTTGTTCTAAATTTTGATGGATTAAGAGAAAATATCCTAAAGGAGGTACATGATACTCCTTATTTCACGTATCTAGGTGGGGAAAAAATGCATGAGAATTTGAGAAAGACCTATTACTGGCTAGGAATAAAAAAAGATATTAATAATTTTGTGGCTAGGTGTTTGAAGTGTCAAGAAGTTAAAGCTAAATATTTGTATCCAATAGGTCATTTTTACTCTCATGAAATTCTTACACAAAAATGGTATGTGGTCTTGATGGATTTTATGGTTGAGTTGCCTAAGACTAGATTTATGCATGGTGTAATACTAGTTGTAGTAGATAAACTAACTAATATTGCACATTTCATACCTAGGAATGTGCAGGATGATGCACTTACTATAACAAGTAAGTTTCCCAAGGAGATAGTATGACTCTTTGGGTTTCTAGAATTTATATTCTCAGATAGGGATTCCCATTTTGCTTAAAAATTTTGGTAAGATTTACATTAGTCTTTGGGAACTAAACTTAATATCAGTTTAGCATATCACCCAAAGACATACAGATAAACTAAAAGGGTGAATTAAGTTCTAGATGATATGTTGCACATGTATTGTATAGATGAATATACCAAATGGGAATATTATCTTATACCTATTCAAATTTGCTTATAGTAACAACTATCATGCTTCACTATGTATAGCCCCAATTGAAGCCATGTATGGGAGAAGATGCAAAACTTTTTTTTCATGGGATAATTTGGAAGATCGAGTAGTGATTGGGCCAAATACTATAAAATAAATGGAAGAATAGATAAAAGTAATTCATCAAAAACTTAAGGAGGTGGAATATCATCAAAAGAGCTATGTGGACCTCAAAAAAAAACTAAGGGAATTCTCTGTGGGTGACAAAGTCTTCTTGAGGGTGAAACCTACAAAGAGTTCCATTAAATATTCCAAACTTGACCCTAGATTTGTTAGTCCATTTGAATTATAGGCAAAATAAGTCCTATTACCTACAAACTTGCTCTACCACCAAGTTTATAAAAAAACCATGATGTCTTTAATGTGCCCCTCCTTAGAAAGTACATTGTTGATCCTACTCATATTTGGGATGTTTCTAAGTTGCAAATATCAAACCCACTAAAAGGTTTATGTTTTTCTAGTTAGAATAAATGGTTTTAGGACCAAGAGCTTGAGGAGAAGGGCCATTGATTGATTTTGGTTCTAGTGGGACCTATACTTAGATAGAAATACCACATGGGAGAATGTGGCTAACATGAAGAAACAATTTCCTTTCCTTTTTGAGTAAACTTGAACAATTTAAATTATTATGTGGATTTATGGATGTATATGTAAATATGTGTGGATGTATATATGGACTACTGTGTAGAGTTGTTTTGAGAATATGTTTTGGTTGATGTATGGATCTATGGTTGAATGCAAAAATAAAACACTATAGGGAATTTATTATATGAACATGTTTGAATTATTGAATGATTTATGTGTAGACATATATGTATATTGATGGATTCTTGATTGTATATATATATATATATATATATATATATATATATATATATATATATATATATATATATATATATATATATATTTTTTTTTGACTTGTTTTAAATATACACTAAAACATGGGGAGTGTATTTTTCTCTAGTGGGGGAGGATGCAATAACCCTCCTAGAACCATTAATGATTATAGATGAATTGGTGAATTATACTTATCTTTTTCTTCTAGAATGTGGTACTATTGATGGTTGTTGTGCATGCAAGACCAAGTATATTCCTTTGATAGATAAAATAATGTCAACAAAAAATGTAAGTGGGAGATGATATTTGGCTCATGAGTACATTAAAGCTCACACAATTTACATATCATGTAGTTGCATCATGGATGACTTGCATAATATGTGTATCTTGTTTTAAATGTCTACTTGTTGTTTGATGAAAAATAATGCATACAAATCCTTTTTTGGCAATGAAAGTGCTTAAGAGCATGGGAACCATTATCTAATTAAGTTATTTGGGGAACTAAAGTCATTTATATGTCTATTGTTGAGGTTGTAAGGCAAAATAAGATTTAGTGAATTAAAAATAACAAAATATAAAATAAAGAAGATTATTATTGAAATTTAAATAATAAATAAATCAAAAAGGAGAATTAAATAATTTGCGTAGGCAAAAAGGAATATGGTGGATGTTTGAAATATATTAATTGAGTGTGATAACAATGATTACTTTGAAACCTCCTCTATGTTTTTGGATGAGAAAAGGAAGGAAGTGGAAGGGGGTATGTTTTATTTTATTTTTATGCTTCCATATTTTGCATGGCCAGTAGGGAAGTGTGTGAGGGGAATTGGACATTTTATTTGGGAATATAGTGGGAAATATTGCTTGTGAAGAAAGAAATAAACCTCAAATTGCAAAGACACTATATATTGAGTATTTATCTTTTGAATGTATGCTTTTCTTAGAATATTGTATGTGTTGTTAAAAAATGAACTAGATACTCTAAGCGAATAAGATATACTAAGTGTTGTTTTAATTAATGCAAATTTTTATTTTTCATTATGTAAGTGATAGGAAAGACTAGAGTTGCTTATAAATCGTGCTTACTTTGCTAAGCTGGATTATTTTATTTTTATTTTATTGTGAAGACCTACTTTGTATGAATGAGACAAATCTTCTTCCATCATTAATTCTATGCCAAAAAAAAACATGATATCATTTGAATTGGTGCTAGTTAAAATATTATGGTATTGGAAATACATTATAGAAGAATGAGTGAATGTATTTTGTATGTTTTAGTCATTTAGAAAGACAAATACTTCTTGTGTTGATTATCTAGTATTTTTTATGCTTATTATTGTGATGTGTTATTAAACCATTGAAAATATTTGCGCAAGACTATGATAGGCAAAGGGGTAGTCAAATGCATAAGATTTAATTCACTTGTTGGTGGGAATGAGGTTGGAATGAGGAAATATATTATTCTAGTTGAATAAAAATTTAAAAATGCATCTTCGTGAAACAAGATTACCTCTTGAAGAAACATTGCATGGTGAAAAGTAGAAGTCTTGATTGTTTATTATGAATTTATCTAATTGTATGGTAGACAATATTTGTAAAACCATTGTATGTATATTAGATTGCATTCATGCCTAAGAGTCATCTAATTCCATGATAATCTTCCCAATACCTCATATGCAATGGTATGGTAAAAAAATGGAAAGTACTCGATGGAGATGGGCGGTGTATCCACATGTCTTAAAGAGGTTAAGCCAAAGAAAATATAAAGCTACAATTAAACGAATTAGAGATCAAAACATTCTACCAGAATAAAAATTGCATTGTACAAGAAATCCCATAATTCTATTAAGATTTTCAGGTTAGAAAAAATATTGTATATGTCAGCTAGCATGAATTGGACATGCTTTTATTTCTAGTTTCTTGATATTGACTCTTGAATGTTATGTAAATATATTGTTTCTTTTAATATGTATAAGTGGTATTTTAAGATTATGATTTTACCAGACTCCGAAATGCTTTGGTTTAGATTTTAATACCATACAGGATTTAGTTGATTTTTTTTATATATTTGACTAATATATGGTTAAGAATTGAAGTATGATTGAGTAGTACATCATGTAATGCTTTACAAGCAATACCGATTATAATGCTTTTAGAAAGAAATTATAATCGACATATATGTTGCCTTAAGTTTATGACTTATTAATTTCAAAGATTATATTACTATTAAATTAGATGCTTCTACTCATATAGCCATTTCCTAGAATGCGTAGTGTAAACTAGGATACATGTTGCTGTTTAAATCACCTATCAGCTAAAAGAGAATGAAATCAATATATTATAGAATAACTTAAGTAAACCCCTAACTAAATATGGATAGGCACCATTATGAATGTTAAAGATGTGTAAATTGAAAAAATTATAGAAGAGGAAACATGCGTAGTTTGTAAGGACTTAATAAATTAAGATCCAAATATATATTAAAATAAAGTTAAGTTTTGGGAGATAATTTTGTTGGTAAATGCGCTAACTTCATGCTTATGTGGGGCATATGGAACCTTGTATCTATGAATTCATCTTTTAAAAATATATATACTAATTCAACATGTTATGAATGGCTTGCGAGAGCAAATTTTTAGGTATCCCAAATGAACTAATTAAGTGAAGCTTTAACTTAGTGTTATACAACCAAGTCGAAAGAACTGACGAGTGATATTGAATTCAAAATATTTAGAGAAGTAAAATTTAGATGAGAAATAAATTATAGCTTAAGACATTATTATTTAAACTTAATTTTTTTATATTGTTTAAAAGAAGTAATTTTTTCTAAAAACTATATGTTATTTGATGAAACAAGTTATCTTTTAAATTGGTTCTCAATGATAAACTATTCTTAAATAGCCAATTGAGACAATCAATTTAGTTCAAAGATATGTATGTAAATATAAAAAAATATAGGTAATTGAGGTAATTATATTCATGAACCTCTTGCAGATAGATAGGTAATACAAGGGGTGAATAGGTAAACTTTCCTATGTAAAACTTTAAATATTGAAGGGATATATATAACTATTCAACTATGATGAAAGATTGTCTTAGCCCTAAATAAAATTCCTCCATTTATTGTTTCATTCAATAGGAAGAATAAATAACCTCTATTACTTTCTTAAAATAATCCATTGCGAAGGATGAATAATCATAAACATCCAACATTGGGTGTTATGAGTTGGTAATATCTACAACTCATGAAAAATCATTTTTTGATAGAATAGGTTAGAATAAGTGAATTTATAAAAATTAGTAATGAGGGGTGATATGGGATGCTACCTCCAGGTCATTTCTCGGGAAGTACAGTGATAGGTCCATGCTCTATTCTTACTATGAGTGGACTAGTATACCCAAGAGAACTAGTCCAACCATGATACTTGGTATGGGATAATTATCATGAGTCACGATTATTAAATGGTGCTCATTCTAGTATTAGGGTAATTTCATGGCCCTAGCTGACTCGAATGGAGTGGAAAATCAACTAAGGACTAGGCATATGCATGCTAACTCCTTGCATACCAAGTTTATAAAAAAAATGATTAGGTAGATAAAGGTTCATCATGCTAAGGTATGGGAAGAGTATGCATTATCCCTATAGGTGTTATGAGCCCTAGAGGATAACCCCAAATGTGGATCAAAACTTATGCCATAATGAGAGGATGAAAAATGAGAATGTTAGATCAACAAAATGGCATGTTCCATAGGATTTGGTCAATCTTGTTCACTTGGAAGACTGTTTGCAGTAGTCCTAATTTCCAAAAATGGTATTATATACCTTGTACTAATTGAAAATATTAGGTGAATCTTAAATACTTTTAACATGAAATATCTTCTCTTAGTATGAACTATGAACTTAAAACAAAAACAAAAATATTACCTTGAAAATTGCTTGAGCAAAATTATGTAGTGCCACCATGTGAGTAGACTTGGATTATTTCATTTATTATCATAGATTGAATGCATGTCATTATGCAAGAAATTAAATTTAATATCCTATGACGATATTGTTAATATGCTATTGAATTCTTGATATTTAAATAATTAAAATATTTCAACTTGTCATCAAAGTTTTTAACAATTCTATTTTATTTGAAGATAACATTGAGATAATGTTCTACTTTTAGTGTTGTTATTCCTAATATAGAACCTTGACATATTTTATTTTATTTGATCATCAACCATACATGTCATATGAAAGTCTTTTTTATTTTATAAATTTATTTTATCAAATTTATATACTCAATAATTACAATTATTTTAAAAATACTATTGATTGTTCTAGTAATCCATGATAACCTTCAAATAATTAATGATTTCATGCATATTCATAGAAATAAAAGAATAATAGAATGCGTATACAACATAATTTTTTGATAGATAATAATTTATCTATTCTTATTAGATGACTGAGAATATTTTACCATAGAATAAAAATAATTTAGGGATGTGATCATCATACTAATTTTTTTATCCTTAAGGATTATTATGATATGAAGGATGTCCTATATTTATTTTAAATATAGCTAAATGCATTTATATTTTTATTTTAATGGCCTTCCTAATATATTAGGAGATATAATATGTTGTAATGTTTAGATTCTATCTTTCTTAAGCTACTAAAACTGAATTGACTCTCTATTTCACATCTTTTTAAATACCACTAATTTATTTTATCAAATTTATATATTCAATGATTACAATTATTTTAAAAATACTATTGATTATTCTAGTAATCCATGATAACTAATGTAAATTCACTACAAGAGACCGACAATGGACTCCAAGGGTAAAATTACAAGACAATACATCATACAAAATACACGAGTAAAAGAAACCTGCAAATACTTCCTTTCATTATCGACATTCACATCCCCTTTCCATAGAGTCTTCCACTCCTTATAATCCCCAAAATGGAAAACCCTAGCCTACGCTACACCCTTATTATTTTTAGTCACTTTATATTTTTAACAACTCACTTGCTATTTTTAGTAACCCTAAAAAAACTTAGATAGCATCCAAAATGAAATCATGCACCGGTTATTCAATAATATCGAATACTCCAATATAGCAACCCCACTCTAGTTCTACACTAATAGTTATGATAAATTTTCAATTGTAAAAATTGAAAATTATATTAAAATCTAATTTTAGGCCTCCTACGGTATTTTGGCTCCATAAACATATGGACCACTTTTCTTAAGTTCTCCATGCAATTTTGCACATTCTAAAACAAAATGGGTAAAATGGACACTCGAAGAAAAAGTTATGGCCCTGGCAAGGTGCATAATTATCCTCTGGTTGAAAATAAACTTAGTTCCTATGATTTCTACTGACAAAATACCACAAGCTTGTCAATGTCAAGCCTTTTTAGTTCCTCCTTAGAAATCCAAGTGTTATCATCCTGGGATAAACCTTCCCACTATACCAAGTATTTACTATAGTTTCCATTGCATGTGGTGATCACTTTCATATCAAGAACTTGTGCAATGCATTTCTTCTTCTTATTGGGGATGTGCTTCTCCCAAGATATGGTATTTTCCTCTTCAACAACTACAATATTGCCATGAAATTTCATGCATATTAGAGACATTGAAAAGTGGTAAAATATCAAGGTCAACTGGCAATTCCACCTTATAAGCATTGTCATTCATTTTCTGTAGAACCCTACAAGGGCCAATTTTTTTCATGCTTAACTTATTATATTTCCCCTTGGTAAATTGCTCCTTTCAAATGTGAACCATCACCATGTCCCCAACCTGGAATACTTGGATGCGGCTATGCACACCAAAAGCCTTTTTGTACTTAGTATTACTCTTTTGCAACTTGTCTCTAAACTCTTCCTATAAGTTTTAGATATGTTCAACAAATGATTTCGCATGATCACTAGCATGCTCATGGATTGGTAATTCAACCAAATATAGAACACCCTTGGGGTTCTAGCCATAAACAATTTGAAATGGTGATTTGCCTATCGAGCGGTTCACTAAGCTGTTATATGCAAATTCTACTTGTGATAGGGCTAAATCCCATTTTTATGGCTTCTCACCAACTATCCACTTCAAGAGGATACCCAAGCTTTGATTCATGACCTCAATTTTTCTATTAGTCAGTGGATGATAAGCACCACTGAATTGTACCTTTGTGTTCAATTTCTTCTGCAATGTCTACCAAAAAAGACTCAAGAACTTAACATCCCGATTTGAAGTGATGGTCTTTGGAACTACATGTAGTCTCATCACTTCATCAAAAAAATTACTATAATCTTGGTTGCATCATTTGTTTTCTAGCAAGCAATAAAATGAGCCAACTTAGAAAACCTATCTACTACAACAAAAATGGAATCTTTACCTCATTGAGTATGGGATAGACCTAGCACAAAATCCATGGTAAGGTCGGTCTATGATCCTAGGGGAACTGGAAAGGGCGTATACAACCCTATATTTTGTATATGGGATTTAGCCACCTAGCACACTCTACATTTGGACGCAAATAAAATTAAATCTCTATTCAAGCATTACCAATAGTACTTTTCCTCCATAAGAGCAATTTTTTTATCTATGTCAAAGTGTCCTACCAAAACACCACTATGCATCTCACCAATGATATTCCTACATGGAACCAATAGGTATGCACAACTGTTTCCCCTTAAAAAAATAACCATATTGCATAACATACTCAACAAATATTTGACCAGCCTCACCCACAATTGGAGTTGTGTATTGTTGTACAATACTTCCAAAATCTGCATCAGAATCATACAAATCCTTAATTCCCTCAAATCCTACCACTAAATTCTCCATGGTGGTTACAAATAGCACTCTTCTACTTAATGCATCAACAACCTTATTCTGCTTACTAGACTTGTGCTTCAACACAAATGAGTATTCTTGCAAAAAGGAGATCCACTTGGTATGTCTACTATTTAATTTCTTCTAAGAATTGGCATACCTTAAGGCTTCATGATCTATGTACAACACAAAATCCTTGGATAAAAAATAATGTCACCAATACCTCAATTCCTACACAATTGCATAAAATTCTACATCATAAGTGGAGTAATTATTTCTTACCTCATTCAAATTTTCACTGAAAAATGCTACTGGATACCCATCTTGTCTTAGCACAACATCAATCCCAACATGCAAACCATCACATTCAACTTCAAATATTTTGCTAAAATTAGGTAACACCAATAAGGGTGCTTCTAAAACCTTCTTATTCAAGAGTTAAAAACTCTGAGTTGCTACTTTTGTCCATACAAAGTTTTTTTCTCTTCGTACACTCTGTTATCGGTGCAAGAATGCTGTTAAAGTTTCTAATGAACTTCTTAAAAAAAAATTCCAAACCATGGAAACTTCTCACATCTATTATACTCCTTGGAATAGGCCATTCAATAAATACCTTCACCTTTTCCTCATCCATATTAAGGCCATCCTTGGAAATTACAAAGCCAAAAAACACTAAATTTTCTTGAAGAAATATACACTTCTTCAAATTAGCATACAGTTTCTCTTTACATAATAGCTCTAACACCAACCTCACATGGGGCAAGTGCTCTTATTCACTTTTTTCTAAAAATCAAGATATCAAAATAGACAACCACAAACTTACCAATGCATTCTTGCATTATCGGTTCATCAACAACATAAAGGTACTAGGTGCATTTGATAATCCAAATGGCATCACCATCCACTCGTACAACCCATATCAGGTTTTTAAAGCAGTCTTCCACTCATCCCTCTATTTAATCTTGATATAATAATAACCACTCCATAGATTAATCTTGTTGAAGTAGTTAGCCCCTACTAAGACATCTATCACATCATCCACTCCAGGTAGTGGGAACCTATACTTGAAATTAATTTTATTTATGGACCTGCTATATATACACATCCACCATGAGCCATCCTTCTTCAGAGTTAGCAAGGTGGACGTTACACAAGGACTCATGCTATCCCTTACTAATACTTTTTGTATCAATTATATCACTTGCTTATTCAACTGTACATTATGAGTTGGGCTCAATCGATAGACTACATGGATCGAAAGAATTTATCCAAGAATTAAATCAATGTGATGTTGAATGTCCCTCTTCGATGGTAACCCATCATGTAACTCATATGGTATGACATCAACATACTCCTTGAACAACCTAGATGTTGCTGGTGGTATAGGAACCTCATCTACATCTATTTTCTATGTTGTTAATGCATAGCACCAACTAGATTCTTGGGCCTCCATGATAAACTCCTTCACAGTTAGCAAACTCTCGCTCTACCCTTCTTCTTTAAGAGGAAAAAATACTACCTTGAAACCATCATTACAAAAGGTGTATGTATTTTGACCGCCATCATGAACGGTCTTCCTATCATACTACCAAGGCCTCCCCAATAGTATATGATATGCATCCATATGAATAACATCACACCAAACTTCATATTTATAAGTATTCTTGATAGATAATTTTACTAAACATCTCTTATCAATAGTCACCTCATTTCCTTTCTTGATCCATGAAATGTGATAGGTGTGTGGGAGCTTGTCACATATTAGATTCAATTTATTTACCATTACATTAGAGACCATATTCTCACAAATACCACCATAAATGATTACTTTGAATACCTTTCCTCGTGATGTACATCTTGTGGAGAAGATATTTGTTCATAGCTCGGACTCGCCACCCTCATACTCTTGTATTTTTACCTTCCTTGGAGCAATCAATGTTCCTTTTATCATGATATTCTCACTTGTGTTTGTAGCAACTTTTGTCTCAGTTTCATCCTCTTCATCAACTAGGTTGACTCTAGCATGTCCTATTTGATTCCTCTCTTTAGCATCATAGTGGATGCACTAGAATTATTTGTGACCTTCTTCACTACATATAAAATAGGTATCTAGCTTCCATGATCCATTCCCAATTCTACCTCCCCCATTACCTTAACCTTCTTTATTTTCTCTTCCTCTTTGGTAGGTACCATGACCTTGCCCTGTCTCTTCCTATTTCTCTATTTTTAAGGGTTCTCCCTTGGATGAGCTAGATCCACCATGCTCCCAATTTGGAGAAGATACCAATCCCTTCTTCCCTCTTCTATAATTACTCCTCTTATGCTTTTATTCAACTCTCAAGGCCATCTGATACACACCTTCTACAGTAAGGATACAATGCATACTCAACTCATCTTGAATAGCATAACTTAGTCCATTTACATACCTTGCAACACTTTGCTCTTTGGTCTCATTATGCTCCACATGAATAGATATTTTGTATAACTCATTGGTGTAGTCCTAAAGGTTTTGGTCCTTCTATCAGAGGTTCTAAAATCTATGAAATAAATTTTGGGAATAGTCTACAGGAACAAACTTTTCTCACAACTTGTTCTTCATCTTATCCCAAGCCTTGATCTTTTCTTTTCCATTTCTATGCCATTCTGTCTATATATGATCCGACCAAATTAGAGTGTTCCCTTTCTAATTTGTGCATGTGAGTGTTACCTTCTTTTCCTCCTCAAGATTACTCGATTCAAAATACTTCTCCATACTATTAACCCAATCGATTAGCTCCTCTGGTTTTAACCCACCAACATACTCAAAAATCTCGATCTTAATTCCATATTAGCTTTCTTTAAGTCCTTCCAAGGCTTGAATCATCCTGACTTCAAAATATTTTGGTTCTTCTTCTGCGTGATCCTTGGATCCACCTTCCTTAGTCATGGTCTTGTTATCATATCCTATATCTGGGTCCACATTGGTGCGGGCCTCTGCCATGTGGTTAATCGCACTAGTCAACCATGTTATTTTTACATGTAGATCCACCATATACTTATTCATTTGGACATAGATCCCTTGCCCTCTACCTCTTCTATTCATCTTCTTTCCACTAGAGAGATTTTACCCGCTCTGATACCAATTGATGTAAATTCACTGTAGGAGACTGATAATTGACTCTAAGGATAAAATTGCAAGACAAAACATCATACAAAAAACACCAAGAAAAGAAACCTACAAATGCTTCCTTTCATTATTTGAATTCACATCCACTTTCCATAGAGTCTCCCACTCCTTATACTCCCCAAAAGGAAAAATCCCAGCCTACACTATACCCTTACTATTTTTAGTCACTATTTTTAGCAACTTGCTTGCTATTTTTAGTAACCCTAAAAAACTCGGATGGCATCCAAAATGGAATCGTGCACTCATTATTTAATAATACCCACTACTTCAATATAGCAACCCCACTCTAGTTCTACACTAACAGTTATGATAACTTTTCATTTGCAAAAACTGAAAATTACATTAAAAGCTAATTTTGGGCCTTCTAGAAGCATTTTTGGCCCTACAAACATTTGTGCCACTTTTCTTAAGTTCTCTATGCAATTCTGCATGTTCTAAAAAAATATTGGGAAAAATGGATACTCAGAGTGAAAGTTATGGTCTTGGAAAGGTGCATGAATAACCTTCAAATGATTAATGAGTTCATGCATATTCATAAAAATAAAAGAATAATAGAATGCGTATACAACATAATTTTTTGATATATAATAATTTCTCCATTCTTATTAGATAACTTAAAATATTTCTACCATAGAAGAAAAGAATTTAGGCATGTGATAATCATACTATGTTTTTTATCCTTAAGGATTATTATGATATGGAGGATGTTCTATATTCCTTTTAAATATAGCTAAATGCATTTATATTTTTATTTTAAAGGCCTTCCTAATATTTTATGAGATATAATACGTTGTAATGTTTGGAGTATATCTTTCTTAAGCTAATATAATTGAATTTACTCTCTCTTTGACATCTTTTTAAATGCCACTAATTTGACTAAATTTTGGTATCCATAATGTAAATAGACATATTATAGGAGGTATATTAGAATTTTATTCAAAATGTAGATTAGCATCAAAGGTATTGATATAATAATCCAAATATTTATCATAAGAAGCTCATTTTTCTAGCACCTTGCCAATTTTATATGGATAATCTTCTATAAATATTACAATATAAAATTTAAAATCTTATTTTCCTTGCTAACATCACTCGAGGAATCCAAGATATATTTTGTATCTTGTGTACTTATTAATTCCTTATTGAGTTCATTCCATAATTTTATTTTTATCCATATTATTTCCTCATCACATATTTAAATATATGTATAAATGACTCCATAGAAACATATTCATCATTCACGTCAAAGTCATCTCTTATAATTCTAAATTAATTTATGTAGTTCTTTATGACCATTGATTAATTCCTTCAAAAATTAGAAGAAAATTTCTATTATCTTAGGCGTTCCACAAATATAACCAAGAATAATATACATTCAATAGAGTTATATATAATAGAAGTGGTAATTAAGGACTATTAACTTCATTCTTAAGCATATTCATAGTAATACTAGTAGATTCAGTTGGAGCAATCGTAAAAAAAAAATTAAGGGATAACATATAGAATGAGGATAAAAATAAATGTATAAGACACACAAGAATTCAATAGGTGTAATAATTTTAAATATGGTTTGTTTGATGAAGAATGTTCTAAGATAAAATTTAAAATTTTATTTCAGTTAGCTTAAGAGATGTTTCTATAACTCAATGTTTTCCTTGATTTTGACAAGAGATAACAAGCCATCAAAACTGTATCTTTATATTTACAATGAATTATGTTGATGATTTAAAGCAAATCTCAACTCCATACTATATTAAAAAAAAAATAGTATATTTGGAAAGGTGTAAAATACTTCTCTAATACTATATGAGAATTTTTTTATGATGGTATACTTATTGGTAGCCACTCCTATTTATTCTATCTCTTATTTTCTATCCTATTAGTATTTTCTTAAGGTTATACCAAAGGTAATATATGTCAAGATTTAGCACAAATTATTTTTCTCCATACTTATTAATCTTATATTTTCAAAGGTATTATACATTTTTATAACATGGCTACTCTAATGGTTTAATCAATTGTACCACAATGATAATAAAAGCTTAGGATAATCAAAAGTAGATAAAAAGGACTATTTTTGAAATCCTACTTGAGGGCAAGATAAATATGGCAATATAATCATATAATCATGAAAAATTACGGAAGCAACAATTACCAAACTAATAAATTTCAATCAAATAATCTTTGTAAGCAAAGACATCAATTCAAAATCTAGGTAAATGATTTTGGGACAAGATTTATGAATTTTATAAATCACATAAAAATGACATATAGTTAATTATATTTTGGAATAAATTTGTTATCTTTAAGTAAACTGATATAAGGATTTAATCAATATAAATGACGAATATGGTTCTTCTTATTTCAAATATTTTAAAGCACACTATTAGCAAGTATTTAAATAATTAAAATTCAAATAATATTTTAAGAAAAAACATATTAATTTTGTGTCTAAGTATCTTTCAATTAGATTATCTATTACAATTTAATAACATAACTTTATGTTAGTAAAAGTAATTAATTTTATTTTTAAAATAAAATATAAATAAAACTATTGGGAATGCTAAGGTTTTGAGTATCAATATGGTCTGCAACCATGGTTGACCAATGCACAACATTGAAACTGTAGAAGAGAATGCATGTGATAATGGCTCCTATGAACTGATTGTGGAAGTTTGTGATGAGAATGGTCTACAAGGTAACCCTCATTTTCCTGATGTAATTTTTCATTGCTTGAATTTGATTTTGCATGTCACTATTTAGAATCATTCACCCTTGTTGGAAATTTCATTGGATGCATCCCTAATGAGTCTTCCCTTAGGGCCTGGGTTAACACAACTTGGACTCCTCTTAAAGTCTAACTAAGGATGGCTCAAATCCTTACAATTTTTTTTTTTTTCTTTATGTTTTGCTTTGCAAAAATATCCCATGCGAAGGTAATTTACAAGCATGGCCCTTGGTAAATGAGAAGCTCTCTGCTTGTTTTTTTCTTGTTGGACCCATAACTCTTTTGTTTCTAAGAAAATATCTATAAAAGTCCCTATATGGGTGGAATTCCCAAGACTCCATCTACCTCTATGGTCCTTTCTTATTCACATAGAAGCCCCTCTAGGGCATGTCATTTTGGTGGAGGCGGATAAATTTTTCCATGCATACCCTCAAAAACATGTTTTCATTGAAATTGATATTTCTCGATATCTCAAGGAGACTATTTACATACAAGTTGATGACACTATGCTATCCTAGTGTGTCCTCTACATTAATTTACCTAATACATATTTTTGATGCTAGTCGTCAATAGATAATATCAAATATTGTCCCTTGATGCCACATAATAGGGACAATTAGAGCCCTACCACATCAAGTCCACCCACTCCTCAACCTTAGGAGGATGGTTGGATGATGGTGGGAGGGTGTAAAAATACATATTTGATTACTTCTAAAGGTACACAGTTCAAGTCAACACATGTATCAAAACTGATAGAAAAAAAGATATGAAAAGGAAAAAATTGGTCCCCAAATCGAAACTACTAGTAATGAGGCTCCTCATTCTCAATAGATTCATACCCCAAAGGCTGCAATAGTGGTTGCTTAACAATATGTCCAACCGAATAGTCCTCCAATACATTCCCCCTAGCTAGTGCAATGTGCTCCTATAGCTCGAGAAGGGGATCTGTAGCAAAAAATGTTGCTCCAAAGATGTAACTTCATATGACCAGTGTTCAGTTGGGCAATTATGTTCTTGATTCATCCAACAACTATAATGTGTTGGAGTATCTTAGTGACAATGAGGATATGACCAGTGTTCTGTTGGGCAATTATGTTCTTGATTCATCGATGAACTTGGTGGTTCCTAAGGAGGAAGTAAAATCTAAAGATCCCTTATTTTCTGTGCAGTTTTCACGTTCTCGTAGTCCTCGATAAAGGAAAGAATATGAAGACAATCTACCTGAAAAAATATTTCATCCATTCAACCCAACAATTCCAACACCTTTGAGGCATTGGCTTTAAAAAATCACAAAATGACAGAACAATATGTCTACTTGGTGCTTAGAGTTACAGTTTTATAGTTTAGGGTTTTTTTACTCTAATTTATTTTTGTTATGCTTAGTTATGTTGTTTTTCACCCTGAACTGGTTCCATTTTGATTGTATGAGTGACCTTGCACCAAATCTTTGATCTTTCCAACATCTTTTTATTATAACATCTTTTATGTTTATCAAATATAATTGTTGGTTCCAATAAAATAATTTATCTAATTTCTTCATTATCAATTTTGACAAATCATTTCTGTATACCCCGTACATAATGAAACCAATATTTAAAAGCATTGTTAATTATGAATTTGAATATTTCCAAAAAACATGTCTTCTACTTTATGAATCTCCATTACCATGGCTATATATATAATGTTGAATTTGCAATGCGAGATGCACTAGACGCAACGGTACAATTAACAATGCGACAAAAGTTCAATACGCATGTACCCATCTACTAATGGCAAACAACATCATTTTCAAACCAACACGAAAATGACGGGTTAATAACGAAATAATGATAAATAAAAGCTCATATCTGATAAATAAAAGCATACGATATGAGAAAGGCAGACGGTCAACAGGTGGCTTAATATACAAATAACGAAAAGCAAGAACATCTTCCACTTTCCCCTTCTATGTCGTTGGTATTTGTAAGGTAGTGGATATTTATTGTTTTCAAACCTTAACATATTTTAATAAATTAATGCATTGACTTTAACAAAAATAAATAAATTAATTAATAGATTAACTTTAACAAAAATAAATAAATTAATTAATGAATAATGCGCCGTAAATTCAATGGCAGCAGTTATAGACAGTTTTAGGGCCCTATTTCATAAGGCTTTTCTTCAAAATTTTCAATACTTATATTGCACCGACTCTTTCGTTGTTATCAATTGGATTGAAATATTTTTCTAAAACTGAAGATGACTTGAAGTCTATTTAACTTGTCTTTCTACTTCCATGAACTCCATCCTGCCGAGGTAACCAAGTCCATTGTACCAGCTTTAGAAGGTATTACCCATCCAAACAGGTCGTCGAAAGGTTGGAAGAAAGGAGGATTTAGTTGTGGAATACTTAGATGGCATTCCGTGCATGTCTCGTATTCGCCACGATGCTGTTAGTGTTACCTCTTCCTCTTTCGTTATTTCAAACGGCTGTGTCCCTTCATTGCGGAAGAAGTAAGGCAAACCACCCTTTCTTCTTTTAATTACTTTGTTGCGGATATAAGCTATTTGAGTTCCAATTGCGCTATGAAGTTCTAGAGAGCAACAACATCTATAATTTTTAAAATATTTTTCTTTTGGATGGGGGAACTGGAAGACTATATATATTTTTTGGGGACCGTTTAACTGTTATCATTTGAAAATGATGAGATAAATTATATTACAATCCATAGTTTTTATATATACATACACGATAATTTTTTGATTGGTAGAAGGGAATTTTTAAAGGGTTCTTAACTTATTTAATTAGGGTTTTAAAAGATTATTGGGTCTCCCCACTTTCCTTTAGTCTCCTACATCATACGATTTTTCTTATGACTTCTAGTCTTTTGAAAGGTTGTTGGATCTCCCCACTTTCTTTTAGTTCCCTACATTAATACGATCTTTTCTATGATTTTTGGTCTTTGGACTTGGAGAGCCTTTATCAAACACAGTTTTTGGAGAGGTTAGACAACTTTTCATTAACTATTGAAGAGTCTGATCATTCATGTGAAAACAGTCAAAAAAATTTGTTTGGAGGATAAGACTAGAGGGATTTACCTTTTCTCCACTCTCCCCCTAGGAAGTTGAACAATATCCCTGCTACTAGTCTCACTTTCGTTCTCTTCACATTATTTATTAAAAAGTAAATTGTATTTATAAAAGTTGTATTGCAAAGTTGAATTACACAGAAAATAAGAAAATCCTTCTCCAAACCTAAGGCTAAAACATTACCCATAAAAATATTATATAAGTATATTCATTAAAAAACATTGCTTAAACCCACCACAAAGCAATTATCTATACACAACAACATTACTATAATTGAATTCCAAAGAAGATTATATATACAGTTTGCGGACAAGTTTAATTGTTATCATTTCAAAATGATGTCACAAATTATTTTAGAATCCATAGTTTATATACATGTTAATAACTTTATGATATTAATCATTATATTATTTTTTTTAATATATAAAATTATTATTATTTTTTAGAATTACGTAATGGCTATATAATCTGATTATAAATTACGCCGAGTTCCAAATATGCATAATAAATTACTATCATTTCGTATTATTGGATATTACTATCATTTCGTATTATTGGAGTATTCTCAACAACGTTACAGTTTAAGAAATCTAGGCGTTCAGCTCTTTGGTTTTTGTTTTTCAGGGGAGCGAGGAGAAATGGAAACTTTACCAATAAGAGGGCAGCACCCTAAATGCAATGCCGATGCTGCTGTGAAAAGCTTTGAAGCCAATCAAACATTGTCCAAGGTTGGTTCTAAATAACTTTGTTTTTCTTTCGATGTGTTATTTTCATGCTATTCATTTTTAACAGATCATCGATTACTGAACTACCGTCTGGGAAATTTTGAATCAGCTTACCGGTCACCAAAGCCATCCGCTCCAATTACATATGGAAACCTTAAGAGAAAATAGAGGACGTAACTCTTTCAGGGAAAGGAAGATGAAGCCAAAATCTCACTTCAAGAGACAAATTCCTTGGGGACCCGATCCCCAACATCACTAGTAAATCTAGTTAAAGGCTCTAATACTCATATAGATTAAGAATTTCTCTGTTTTAGATAAATAGGCCAGCCATTCTTCCACAGTTGAAGAACAAAAAAGCCTAAGAGGTTAATTTAGCCGTTAGTGGAGCCGAACTATTCCACACATACATATATCAGCTTAATGTTTCCAGTAATAAAGGTTCGCGCATGTGTTACCGCTGGATCGGACAGATTTTCACACTGTTACATGACCACCTTTCTATAATAAAAGTTAAATACTAAATTATAGTGCTTTGCAAATTTCTAATTCTATTGGCGTTTTTAGCTTATTTATTTACTGCCATTCATATATAACTGTTATGAGTTTATATTCACAAAATTGCAGACCTATTAAGTATAAATTAAAATCCAGGGATAATTTCAGTAATTATAAAATTGTGTATGATATATGCCATCACTATATTGATTGAAATGTGAAGCCTATAATCTGTTATTTTGAATTTGCAAATATTTTTACTTTGATTTTGATTAGTTCTTAAATAATATTTTGATATTATTTTTTCTTATTTTTTATTAATTTTTATACAATATAATAGGCACATTATGCAAAAATATTTTTAAAAATCATCAGCTATTTTTTTTTAAGTTGTTATTCAAGAACAACATATAACATCAAAATTAAAATTATAATATACTTTTTATAATTTTAAATTATTGCTATATGTTATAAAAACTATTGTAATCGTAAATACCAATATATTTTTATTTTGTTGAGGAAAAAGTAGAATAAACAGGATTCAAAATTGCTAAGTATTGCAAGTTTGCCATATTAAAATATAATAATTATTATTTTTACTTGTTTTACTACTCTTTTTTTTGTTTAGAGGTCCAATCCCTTTATGGATAAATTTTGATATTAAAATTGTGGTAAAAATATAAGAATCTAATACTCAAATTTAAAAATTTTGAATTCTTTGATTTATAATATATTTCTTTTGCAATGTTTTGGTTTAAATAATCATAATACTCTAAACTAAGATACTAGATCAGAATTGCTTATGAGGTGACCAAAAGTAGAATGTTTGCTATGTATTTATAAATTATTTCCACAACAATTACAATACTTGCAGTGGATCATATATCATGCCCAATCTATGATCTATCAAAATGTTTCTATCAATAAAGGCTTTCAAAGAAAAATCTTACACTTAATATTCACATACAGGGATTATTAGTTGATTCTAAAAAAAAATGACATGAAAGTAATTAAAAAATTTATATCAATATAAAGACATTAAATTTTTTATTTATGAGTACAAAAAGTGTTAAAATATGACACAAGTAAAATTGTAACTAGAAAAAACATATCACTATGACATATTATTAGATTAAAATAACATGAAGAATTAAGAATAAATCATTTTTTGTTATTATCCTAGGCTATATTAAAAATTAGTGTTCATGTGTTATAGTTTTTCTGTTTTCTAATGCCTTGTTTATTTAGTAATATAATTAAATATTTTCATGTTGTTTTCATGTTTAAAAACTATCATGCTTGAGCTATAACTAAATATTGTATGATAGTAATAATATGTGGTTAAATTCAACATATATTCAAACCTTGTTACTCATTAAATGAAGCTCCACAAATAATTTCCATGATCTATTTTTAACATTTATTCTAGTGTTTATGCATATAGAATATTAGTTTCAATACCAAGAATGAATTTGCTAGTGACAAATGGTCAATTTTAATATAATCAAAGTCAAGCTGGAACAAATAGAATTTGATAGCATTTGACTAATATGCTTAAGGTTTCATTTGTGGAAATTAAAAAAAAATATTAGTACTAAGATCTTTTCTTAGGCTATGGTCAACATGTCATAGTTTTCACGTGACAAAGTCTAGTTAAATTGATAAAATCAAGTTCCAAGAAGAGAAGAGAAAGGTTGGAGGCTCATTTGAGAAAAGAAAACATAAAAAATGATGGTCCTATGCTATTAAAAATAAAAAGATACAAATGAATCTCCAATATCAAGAAGAATTATTGACTATGATGGCAAAGCAAGTTACCAACCTACAAAAATAATACATGTAATTAGTTAGAATTCTTTTTTAAGGCATATATAAGTATAAAGAAAGAACCTATAAGAAATGAATCAAAGGTAAAAAATTATCAACCATATATTGGATTCTAAAACAAGTCTATGAATCATGTGAGAAAATGCAAGGCAAATAGTATATTTACAGGCAAATAGTATATTTACATGAAGGATGCATGTATCTTGAACAAGGATACCATGGTAAGTAATCAAGATTATCATTATGCAAGTTTTAAACTTGTGCATGGTATTGAATATATATTAACAAACAAAATGGACTATTAAGGCTTAGGAAAGAAGGTCCAAGGAATTAAGCATTCCATTAGGGTAATACAAAGACCTTAAAAAGAGGGGCTTATGTACTAGAAGCATAGAACATTATTAATGAAGAATCAAAGTGTTCTTTCCAATAATAAAGACAACATACTATTTTAGTAAGTTAAGAAGGTGTAACCTTTAGAAGAACAATAATCAAACAAGTTCTATGTGAGCTTTGACAATGGAGAGAAGATCAAATAAGTGTGTGCATCCATGATGAAAGGTATATTCATGAGTCCTACATAGTTATTTTTATGATAATTGTAGAATTTATGGTCATTTAATTTAGATTTGTTAGGATTGTAGACACCAAAACAGCACCAATCCGATTACGTGACTGCAAACACTGATCGCTTTGACAAACACAGCCCCCAGGGCAGCCCTTAGAGGTCAAATAGTGGTCTTAACCACTTTCATAGCAATTTTGTGAGGTCAAGAAGCAATTTGGCACACTTAGACACTTTGCCTAGTAATCGTCTCACCCAGGGACAATTGCTAATTTGAAATCGTCTCACCCAGGGACGATTTCTGAAATCGTCCCTGGGTGAGACAATTTCCAAGTTTAACGGGAAAAAAGACAAATGAGGCCAAGTGGCAACCCAGAACAGTCAGTTGATGAATCCTGCCTCGCACGCGTGTGTGAGTGGGCAAATAGGCCGTTTGAGGACTGTCACAAGGGCAGTTATGAAAGCCCAAGTCAATGGAGGACTCCCCTCCCTCATGGGAAGACAAGATCGCCACATGGCGCCTATGACCAACACATGGCATTTGTGCTTCCCTCCCAAAAGAGACCCCATGGGTCTATAAAAGGTGGGACTTTTCTCACCCAAGATATACAGGTTGAAGGAGTTTTCAAGCAACGAAGTGCTGCCAAGTTGAAGACCCACTTGCATCCCTTTTGGTTCACCTTCCCACATCCACCAATCTCTTTTGCAAGGGAGGTTGTTGGGTGGATTTTGGAAGCTTGAATCGGACCTAAATCCAACACATGGACACCTGAATCAACCAATTCGCCGACCCCCCCAATCCTAAGAGGTTTTGGGCCCATCCTTAGTGGATTGGTGCTGAAATCAAGTGCCAACGGTGGGAGGCCCACTTGGGCATCCCCGCACTTTTCTTAAGTTTTATTTCAGAAGCATTCTAGTTTATTTTCTCATGCTGCATATTGTGTTTCCTGTTTAGTGAATTCATAGCTGCAATTTCGTAACCTTTGATCAGATTCTAGTATGTTTTTTGTCGTTTTGTAGTTTCACTAACTTGCAAGATGCGATATCAAATTCCCGAGGGTAGAGGCCAAATTGGGAGAATCCGACCATCTAGGTCATCCCAAAATGGCCCCAATTACATAACCCCTCTGTCTGTAGGTGTTTTGGAGACCTCGAGAATCGACATTGGAGCGTGTCAGTTCAGCTTCCCCAACACAGAAGAAAGCGTCCCACCTAGGGATGATTTACAGTTAGAAATCGTCCTACCCAGGGATGATTTCCAGTTGAAAGCAGATTGGCCGACTGTCTCAGTGGCAATGGCCTGTTGGTAACATTTTGTCTTCTGGCAAGTTTTTAGGCTGTTTAGAATCATTTTGTTTACTATTTTAGATAAATGTTTGAATGCATATTTCGTTAATTTTAAATAACAAACACCTTTCATTTGCAGTAGGTGCTACTGACATCTTGGTTGTTTCTTTGTTCGCAGGAGAAGCAGCAGAGGTTAAGAACTCATCGACATCAGCGATGGCATCATCTTGGCCCGCCCATTGCAATCGTGGGCACGTGGAAAGAGGAACATTGAGTGATTGTAATCGAATTCTTTTAACGCTCCTAGCCCCCGAAAAGGGAGGAGACGTCATTGTAACATAGATCAAGGGATATTAATGAAAGGGTTGTGTTTTCTCAATTTGCTTGTGTCTCTTCCAATGTGTTTCTTTTCCATTTCATGCACTTTACGTTTCTAGGACTTCAGCGCATTTGGTTTTGGTTATATTGCAATTAGTGTTTCCTTTGCCTGAAATCTCGTGCTTTCAGTGGCGATCACGGTGGGACCCTGTTCCCTGTTTTTAAGATCACAGAAAACTAATCGAGTTTTTGTGTTTTGTGTTTTACAGGTACATTTTTTTTTGCAGATCGTTAATCGTCTCCGATTGTTATGATTACTTTACTGGAAATCGTCCCACCCTGAGACGATTTTAAAATCATCTCTGCCAGGGACGATTTCTGTTCTGTAAATCGTCTCACCAGGGGATGATTTTCTGTCTGCATATTTTCAGAGCAGAAAATCAGAGGCAACTGGAGCAGGCAGAGAAGAGGTAGGGATTTTATCATCTCTGTTAAATTTTTTGTTTCTATTTTTTGTTTCTTTGACTGTTTTTCATTTTATCCTGCATACTTAGGGAAAATCATTCATGCTTGTTTCAATTTTTGCTAAATAAAATGAACCTCACACACTCCACGTAACAATTTTAAACCAAGGAGCTGGTTGTAAGACCCCAGCCCTATATCAAGACCATTGGTGGATTTCATCACCACCTTGGCTTGATTTGCATCCATTTCCTGATTGTCAACTATTGTTAGGCGTAAATCCTAACGAAGACAGATCGAGTGTCGCTGGGGTGATTCCCATGCGCGCGAGGATAATTTTTCTATGGTAGGTGCCATTAATAGGACAATCCCCCTTTCATACCGCCTACGTACCACGTACCTTCTGCTCTCACGTACCTATAGTCTCTCTCTCATAAGGGCGGGTATATAGAGAGGTTGGTATATCGGCCTGGTTGGTATATTGAAGGGGCTACCATTTTGGGAGTTATATGAGCCGTCATAATGCATTTAAACGATCTTCCAAACCTACAAAAACAAAACAAAACACCAAAATGCACTAAACCAGTTTAGGGCACACCAATAATCCTTAAAAGAGATAATCACGATTTTGTGAATGTGTGTGCTTAATTCTGCTTAGTGTAGACAAAAAAAATCATAAACGAGATAAAAACTTATTTAGATAGCATAGAAGCACCGCAATGGTGTACACCCACAGTCAATCCCAATCAAGGGCAAAAGCTCCGAAAGGTACACAAAAAACAAGCACAAGTCACCTTCACTTCAGTACTGAGGATTTGGTCATACCGCCTTATAGGTCTAACCTACAAAAGAATCCAATTTAGAATCCTCGGTGGGGTATGCCTATTCAAAGAAGCCCCTTTCGGGAAGATGCCTTACATATAGACCTTGACATAAATAGAGAATCACCTCTTGAATTTAGGCATGATTGGCAGCCGCGCGATGAAGCACTAGATAGGCACACCGTCCATTTGGAGGGGCAACGTGGATATGGCGTCCCTTCTTTACCTATCATCAGAACAGAGAGACCAAATCCGGAGTGCAGGGCTCCTTACATAGGGTGACCTAACTCCACCCACCCCCTTTACACCCGTGAAAGGGAGTACAAGGAAAGCCATCGCATTCCTCGAGGGCAACAAACAACATGGGAACCTTGCATTTTTGCACCAGTAGGATATCATGATCACACCTTGAGGCCAGAACCTCGAGCACATACCGCTTACCTCGACAGAGGGAAGCGACCCATTGAAACCTTAGACCAGCAAACTCGAGGTAAACACATAGGAGAAACATTCGAACCTCCTGAACAAAATAGGGTAGACCAAATTGACCCAGCTGTCACCAGATATACCACCCATCAAGCCCAAACCATGCGGCTTAAACCAAGTTATCAGGAAATAGAGTACCGACACCACTTGGATAGAGAACGCATGCAACGCAAAGCGGATGAGTTACGCTATGAAATACCTGAGAGGGGTCCAACCCCTCGCATCCAAAGAGCTGAAAAATATGAGAGGCGTAATCCGTTGATGCAGGACAGGTCTCCACGAACTCGTCAAGCTCTGCCTCCAAGACCTCATAGATTCGAGAGGGAGGCAACTCCTCGAAACAATGATGGGTAACTTCAGCAAGAGCTTGATCAGGGTCATAGGTTTCGCTCAGAGACTCCTCAAGAATTTTATGAGGAGTATGAACCAGAAGAGGAATATGTTGAAACTCCCCATAAATGCAAGAGGGATGCCATTCGGCCACCCCTACATAGGCCTCCAGTTTATTGTAACTTGCAACAAGAGCGAACAAGAGAGGAAGAAATAAATTCTTTCGATGCATACCAAGCGCTATTGGAGCGTTTGGAGTCTGTGGAGACAAAAGCTGCTGGGCATCAAAAACCCACATTACGTCTACTCCGCAGTAATCCGGTGCATCCCTCAGTGCCTACACCTCTTTACCCCGAACACTTCAAGTTGCCTCAATTGGCAGTTTTTAAAGGTGAAGAGGATGCACAGGAACACGTTACACGATTTCTAAGCCAATGCTTTGGCATCCAAGATAATGATGCATTGTTGCTTAGAACATTCATAACCACATTTGTAGGCCCTGCCTCGGATTGGTTCACACAACTGCCCAAACATAGCATAAGCAATTTAGATCAATTAGTAGACGCGTTTCTTGAACGCTTTGCCTTCAACACAAGGAAGAAGGCATCACTAAGTGATTTAGCGAGCCTCAAGCAATTTGAAGAGGAAACAATGGCAGCGTACGGGAATTGATGGAGAGCTTTGCTTTCTAGGTTACCCTACCGTCCTCCTATGTCTGATCTCATGCAGATGTTCGCAAAAAGTTGCTTAAAATCAATCTCTGATCTATTGTTACTACGATAATACAACAGCTTAGAAGAAGCTTTGGCGCAAGCCAGAGTCATAGAAGAGATTAAGATAGGCGAAGGCGCAATTTCCAAGCCTAAGAAGAAAGAGTGGAATAAAACCACTAAAACTGGGACAATGCAACCACAACATGCTGCAGTCAACCAAGTTGCGATAAATGTTCCCGTGCCTATGCAAGAAACGTAGCCTCAAAAGGCTAACTACCAGGCAGTGCCTCCTGCTTATGAAAGAGATAATAGAAGATAGGAGCAAAATTACCCGCGTCGCCCTAGGCAAAATTTCACCCCATATGCGGAGTCTAGGTACTCCTTATTTGACCACTTGTTAGCAGAAAATTTAGTCACTCTGCTGGAAATCCAAATTATAGACCCTAACATTCCCAAGCCTAGGGGGTACAAAGAGGAATTGTATTGTAGATTCCATAGGCGCAGAGGACATGACTTGAATGGGTGCTAGAAATTCAAAGACCTAGTCTAGGATTTGATCGACAATAGAACATTGGTTGTGGACAACCCCATCGCACCAAACAACCAACAAATGGGGGTATTCAAGGACCCCTTGCCAGCCCACGAGGCACAAACAAAACCACTCCAGATTAACGAGGTGTGACAAGATCTTCCCACACAGGGATTTGTGGGAATGATTAGCATAGTAACAAGGAACAAAAGGTACCCGACAGCTGCCCCTAAGGTAGCTATGAAGGAAGTTCCGACAACATCGCATCCTCAACAACGCCCAACGCAGTTACCTCCGCCTAGACCTGAGGTCACGATACGAACCAAAATAACGCAGAGTTTGCAGACCACGTCGTCTAGGCTGTCCATCTACGAGCTTATTCAACAATCAGCTCCCCATAGAGAAGCTCTTATGGACATTTTAAAATCCATTGAATTACAACCCCACAAGGCAAATTCTTTCAACGCCTTCGTGGGACATGTGAAACAATGTACGAAGCCGGTCATCACATTCAGAGAAGATGAGGTCAAAACGATATCAAATGACATGGCAGATCCACCCCTACACGTTATCGCACGGGTCAACGAGATTCCGTACAAGAGAGTGCTGATAGATACTGGCTCGTCTAGTAACATCATAACCACTGCAGCCTTGAAGCATTTGAAGCTGCCAGCCTCTCACATCATAGCCTCCACGTACACACTCTGAGCTTTCAATGATGCAATATGCTCGACAGTCATCACAGTCGTTCGCCGATCCGGTAGGACAAAAGTCAATACCTACACTGTGCCATGTCTTCGGAAGGTGAAATGGCTTATAATATACTGTTAGTGCGGCCTTGGATCAGGGACATGAAGTGTGTCCCTTCGATCGCCCACCAGTGCTTAAAGTATGCTTATGAAGGGGAAATACATGTAGTCCCAATGGACTTAGAGCCCTTCAAGTATTGCAATGCGGTATAATTTATACCTCAATCAACCCTCCCTTCAACGCATTTGGATTTCCAATTAAATCCATCTAAACAAGGTCCAATACCGCAGGCACCACTAGTGGCCAAGGCAAAATCCTAGCCAGGTGAGACTTCATCATCGGCTCCTTCATCATCAACGCCACCTATCATGGCCCAACAGAAGGACAAGGGAAAACAAATCATGGAAGAGGTTAAGCCCTTAGAAGAAAGGTTGCCCACAATTTCAACAATAACAACAGAGGAAGCGCCCAACGCAACGAAAACCAATATTCCTGAACAACCAAACATGGAATGGACTCAGGAAGGACTACCGTTTCCTCCCACCCAATCATCAATAATCACTGTTGAAATGGCTAGTATAGGCCTGGGGGAATACTTAGTGCAAAATGTTGTTGCAACCCCCACACTGGAGTTAGTACAAGACATGGGAAGACCTCGCCTTCCCATTGGAACAATCGTCCCTCTAGGCTACCCACCGAACCAGACAAATTTTGTGTATAGGGGCTTTGATCATGGTCTTGAACCATGCCAACTGTAGACACCAAAATCCAGCCACTTGCAAGTCATCTTTAGCCACGTGTCGGTCATCCACCTTCCCGCCATTATTTGGCCCAAATCCACACTTTCCCGCCATTATTTGGCCCAATTTCACCTTTCCCGCCATTATTTGGCCCAATTTCACCTTTCCCGCCATTTTTCATCCCCAAATTTATTTAAATTAATATTTATATATATATTTTAATATTTTAATATTTTAATATATATATTTAAATAATAGTTTAAGTGATTTAATCTGAGCCGTCCATCCTTCATTTAATCTCATCCGTCCATCCATCTTAATCCATTCCACAACCAAGATTTATTCTCTACCCTTGGATCCGCTTTAATCTTAGCCACACGTTCAAAGTGTCGTTAAAACCCTAAAGTGTGCCCTAAGAGTGGATTATAAATCGAGTCACTTTGATGGCTCAAACCCTATGTCTTTTGCTACTTCTATCTCTGATTCTAATTCTTCTACTGCTATCTCCTCTCTTCTGCTACCCTTTCGCCGCATCCATCGCCGCTTTCGTCGCCGCTTTCGCCATTCCTTCTACAACATTCTGCAGAATCTCCCATTCCTGTCGCAAGTGCCCACGGGCGTTTACCCCTTCACCAAGTGCCCACGGGCGTTTACCAAGTGCCCACGGGCGTTTAACAAGTGCCCACGGGCGTTTACCTTCAACCACAGACTCAGACCGGCGTCTGTAATCCAGATCCAGAAGCACGCGGGCGTTCGGCGAGTGCACCAGGGCGCCTTCCGCAGCCTATTCTGACAACAACATTACTTCCAGGTGTCGCCTGGTCTAGCTGCGTTAACAGAGAACAGGTATAAATTAGTTTAAAGCAAGTAGCCGTATTTTATGTATTAATCTGTTATTGATTTCCTGCATTCCATTTTTATAGGGTTTTAGATTGTTTCTGAGGGCTCACGCAGTGGAGCCCTCTCATTAATTTCTAACTCCTTGATAGTGTTAATGTGTGCAGGTTTTTGATAACAGATCCAGTTTATTGATGGCAGCTGATTAAGCTGGAGTGGTCCAAGCAAGGGATACGACAAAGCCCACTCACTCTGTTGGGATTGAAGATACGTTCTTCGGAAGCGCCACCATTCGTGCCAGCTAGGGTTTCGGAGAACCCTAGCATAATTTGTAACTGTGTATCACAAATAAAGGGTTACAGGCCCAGTTGTATTCAAAAAGGAGTTTTTAAACTCCATCGATTAATATAAATCGTTTGTTTTGTGCAACTATTCTGTACTCCGTTATTGTGGTTTTATCTTTTGTTTGGCGTGGTATTTTTAATCTACAAATGGCGATCACGGTGGGACCCCCTAGGGTTTCATATTTTTAAATACTTGCTTTACTAATCTGTTCTTGTTTTCTGTTTCATTTTGCAGGTTCCAGAAATCGTGAAATTCGCTGTTCCAGCGAACTAGGGTTTCTGAGCTTGCAGAAAACGCAGCAGACGCAGAGGGGCGTCTGGAAGTCCAATACGAAACGCAGAGGTGCGTTTCAGCCTGTGCAGACTCCCATGGGCGTTTGAAGTCAGTTTTACAAAAAAGCGTAGGCTTCCAAGTAAGTGCTGTACTTTTTACGTTTTTTGGTTTTTCTGCCATATTTTGTTTCTTTTTCAGATCATTACTTTAAAATGAACAAAAACTAAGTAATCTGGAAAAGAACAGTTATTTTTAATTACATTTTTCTTTGCATTGCATTATTGATTGTTGCTTGCATTAAAAAAAAAAAAAATTGCATACCTAGCTGCATATTAGAATAGCTACAAATTATTTGTTTTAATTATCTAAGTAGGACTATTGATTGGATGTCAATAGTACTCCTGCCATTGGGTGATTCCAGGCAGAGAAGTGGACGAACCTTCCGGTTGCTCCTTTGATATCTGATATCATTGGTAGGCGGGGGTTTTAAACGGTGTACTCCACTTCTTCAGAGGAAATGACATGTTTTCAGTAGCCTCTTGCTTAGATCATTAGAACTTCTGATTTATAGCCTTGTATGTACACATTAGATAATTAAAACATTAAAAAAAAAAAAATTCATTGCATTTTCATATTGCATTTAAAACAGTGATATCTGGATTTCATCACCAGGTATTGCTTGAAGTTTAGTGACGGTGGAATTCATCTCCATCCATTAAACTTCTGCCTTAGACACCATAGGTCACCCCGGAGCAAACTTGCTGGATTTCATCACCGAGTAAGAATCTCGTTGTCCTTTCCTAGCCATAGTTTTTACCTTTTTTTGTGAATAATTCAAGATTAGATCACATGCAAAACTCATAAACCGGACACTTAAAATTTACTACAGATTAAGATCGAGAAAATAATTAATTAACCGCGAGGTAAGACACATTGGTTGAAACCTAGGTTGTGATCTGTTTTCCGATAATTTTTTTAGTGTAAATTTATCATTCTAGTTTTGCATTCTTCTTTTCTGGAATTTGTTTAGATTTATTGCTTCATGGTCTTAACAAGGAATCAATCTAAAATGTTAAATCTAAATAATCAAATGGGTAATTCACAAAACATCCCCACCACCAACATAGCCACTTATCCTAGTGAATTTCAGGCAGGTTCGCCTGCAGGTCTTTCACGTCCTTCTACCGTCTATCACATGGCCATGCCCATGGAGGAAGACAATTCCTGTCATATTACCCACATTGATATGGCCCAAGTGCAAACTCACTTAAGAGATGGCACTGGTTATGTCCTTGAGCCAATCCAAGATTCCCCTATGCAAGATTCTATTTTTCAGCAGGATATTGCATCAACCATACCCGTTGGTTTCACTCAGGTCTACACTAACCCTTTTTTTGAGGCTAATGTGGTATCTGTTCAGCCGGCTTCATCTCCAACATCTTCCCGGATGCTCAATTGTTCTCCTTTGGAGACAAATGTAGTGTCTTCCCGACCACCTTCTCCCCCATGTACCCGGGTGTACACCAATTCTCTTTATGAAGTTGGTGGAAACTCTTCTAGCCATAACCAATTTCAACCCTCTTCTTCCCAAACCATTTATGGTTTCACCCTACCTGGGACACAGTCTACTGTTCCTTCCCAGGTATCGCCTACTTCAGCCACCTTCATTGCTCCTACTGTGCAGTCCCCTGTGACTACCATGGCAGCCTGCCCTCCCAACTTCATCGCCCCTGCTATGCAGTCTCTGTGACTACCATGGCAGCCTGCCCTCCACCTTCATCCAATCATCCCACCTCCCTTGGGTTAGAGATTAATAAGGTTAAGGAGTATCTCGACAAATTGATTTTGCAACAACAGCAACAAAATGCTCAACCACCTGTCGTAGTAAATCCTACACCCCAACCAATTTCTACCCGACCGACTTTTATTAGCTCAGGCCCCACCTGGGTACCCCAATCTTCGGTGGTGTCCATTCCTACCCCACCTTTCTCCCAACCTAGTCCAGTTCATCATCTACCCCAATCACCTTCTTTTCGGTATCATCCATACCAACAACATGTCCATTCTACACCGCCTAATCCAGGCAATTTCATCCCATCTCATCAATTTTCCACTCTTCCATTACATCATCATAATCATCAAACGAGTCAAAATTTTCATGAAGATTCTCGACTCCATGCTATGCAACAACAGATTGACAACCTTATGCTTAACGCGCCTGGCTCATTTAGTCAGAAACCTACGCTAAGGTCATTGATCAATCAACCAATTCATCCTTCGGTACCTTCACCACCATATCCGACTGATTTCACATTACCGAAGTTTGACAAATTTCGAGGAACTGAGGATCCTCATGAACATGTGAGCTCATTCATGCATGCTTGCTTTAGAATCCAAAATAATGATGCTCTTATGCTCAGAACTTTTCCTCAGACATTAGGAGGAGATGTTGTACAGTGGTATAATCATTTAGCTCACCATAGCATTTATGCTTACGAGCAATTGATTAATCTGTTTTTAGAACGATTCTCCCTGAATGTACAAAAGAGAGTTTCATTGTCCGACTTATACAAGCTCAAGCAACATGACGATGAGACTGTTTATGACTTTGGAAACCGTTGGAGGGCTATCATTAATAAACTGCCATTCTCCCTACCAATGGAGGAGTTAACCAAAATGTTCACCCAAAGTTGTCTAAAACCTATCTCTTGGTTACTCCAATTACAACAATACAGGACTTTTGAAGAGGCTTTGGCCCAAGCAAGTATCATAGAAGACATTAAAGTCCAAGAGGGTGTTTTAAAACCCCGTAGAAAAGAATGGCAACAAAAGGGCCAACAACGAAATAATAATTATGGCCAAAACAAACAAGCACGGGCTAGTACAACCTCAAATGTTAACCAAGTTAATCAAGTGGTGGCGAGCCAGCCCGTAATGGCTCAACAACAACAAGTAATGCAAAGTCAACCGCAACCAATTGCTTATCATGCGGTACCTACACCTCCTCAACCAACTCAACCAGCTCCCAATACTGGGCCAACCATGGAAACTCGACCTTGGCAAAACAATCGTCCCAAGCGACAATTCACACCTTTAGATGAACCATATGCGGTCATATTCAACAAGTTATATAGCACAAATCAGTTAACTTTACCTGAGTTTAAACCTTTAGACCCATCTAGAAGGGGGAAGTATTACAAGGAGTACCTATTTTGTCCTTATCATAGGCAAAATGGGCACGATATCAATAATTGTACAGCTTTCAAACATGTGATCCAAGATCTTATTGAGATTGGAGCCATTAAATTGGATAGCCCCTTAGCCCAACAAAATCAAAATCTTGGTATATTTCAAACACCCCTTCCACATCGGGAGGAAGCTCCAACAACTTCAGGGGGAGTAACTCGGGTAACTCCTCCTAATCAAGTCAACCATGTACAACAATACCAAGGTTTTGTGGGTACTATTAACGTAGTAACCCGGGGTCAAAGGGCGAACCAACCAAATCGGGCTGAACCACAGCCACCTGTACAAACCCCCAGTCCACCTCAGGTAACAGTGACCCAACGACGTGCTAGTACTTCTCAACAACCGCTAAATCATTCTACTCAACGCCAACGACCCATCATGTCATTGAGTAGCCGGTTAACTACCAGTTTAAAAATGGCTTCTGCCAAGTTATCGATCTATGACCTCATTCAACAATCTCCCCCGCATAGAGAGGCATTAATGGAAATCTTAAAGTCAATCGAGCTTCAAACTCAAGATACTAATGCCTTCAACAACTTTGTGGGGAGTATTCAAACATGCATGGAGCCCTCCATCACTTTCTATGATTTTGAAATCAAACCTATGTCAACAGAAAGTATAGATCCTCCACTACATATCATGGCCAAGATCGATAACAAGCCATTCAAGAGAGTCTTAATTGACACCGGTTCCTCAATCAATATCATTACAACATCGGCGTTGAGTCATCTAAAGCTGTCGCCATCCCTTATCACAAAGTCGACTTTTACTCTTAAAGCATTCAATGATGCTTTATCTTCCACGGTTGGCACAGTTATCTTGCCCATTGAGGTAGGGGCCCGAACTTTGCATACCTTGTTTCACATCTTGGAAGGGACCATGGCATACAATGTATTGCTTGGACGGCCTTGGCTTAGGGAGATGAGATGTGTCCCTTCTATACTGCATCAATGTCTGAAGTATGTATATGAGGGACAGGTTCATTGTGTACCTGCTGACACGGAACCCTTCAAACATTGCAACTATGTCTCAAATCCTTATGAGATTGTGTTGCCATCCACTCATCTTTTCTTGACCCCATCTATTTCTTCTATACCATCTTCTTCTAAAGCTCCCATTCCTGAGGAGCCACCCATCATATCGCAACCATCTTCCTCTTCCGCTATTCCATCTCATTCACCACTTTCTTCATCAACTAATCTTCCTTCTTCTTCATCAGTGACCACATGCACATGTGGCCATGACCAATCATCTCTTTCCACGTCATTACCCCCTTCTTCTACACCTTCTTCAACATCACCTATTATTCCTCCATCTTCCCAACCATCACCAGTTGATGTTTCACAAGTTAGTGAAGCATCAACCCAACCAAATCCTTCCAATTCTTCTATCCCACATTCTTCTATTCCATCATCAAGTCCATCTCCCTCCCAAGTCAAGGTCCATCTCACTGATGCAGGTATTGGTGAGTATGCCATCCAAGATGTCCACATCACACCGTTCAATGTGCAAACAGTTAAAGATTTTGGTCGTCCACATGACCAACATTTATCCATTGGATCGGTTTATAACATGGGTTCTATGCCAAATTCCATTAATTTTGTATATGGGGGAATAGAGTCATCTTCTAGTCCTACCACCATACTAGAACCCAAGCATCCAGTCCCTCGCCAATATCGAAAGGATGGAGGGTTTTCCCTCTCGCTATTTCCACAGACATAATTGGCGAGCAATTTGGCCTAGGTCGATACGAGCAAGGGGTAGCTGAACGCATCGATATGCCATATCAGAGACCCACTGAGCGTTTTGGTCTGGGCTACCAACCACTTCCATCCCTTTCTTCTTTTGAACGAGCTTTTCAAAGCATTAATCTTAATTCAGAAGAAGAAATCCTCCACCCCGACGAATCCGAAGATGAAGTCTATGAAGAATTTGACGTCATGTCAAATGGTGATGAATCTGAAGAAGAGTCGGCGCCCATTGTTCCCCTCACTAAACAAGACGAGTTTTATCTCCAATTGTTTCCTCTCCAAGAGGCCATCTTTCGCTTGCTTCTTCCACAAGAACGAGGTGAACCACCACCCCCGCCACATCCATAAGCCATAATCCAAACCTGTATTATATGTATATACTAAAATAGTGGTTTTCACCACTACCAAAAACAAAAAAAAATCAGAAAATTCCAAAAAAAAAAAAAAAATCAAAATATATAAAAAAAAAAAATACTTTATTGCTTTATGTATGTGTGTAATAGTGGTTTTCACCACTACAAAAAAAAAAAAAAAACTCAAACCAAAAAAAAAAAAAAAAAAACTGAAAAACTATGTTGTTTTGCACTTCAGGTCTTCCGAGGTCTTCACCGGTTTTCCCTTCCATTTCGCCTATTCTTTCTTCCATAAGTTGACAATGAATTTTGAAGACTTATTCACCCCGCTCCATAATCCATATGATCCGGATAAGCCAATCCCGATCAACCCAAGCCTGATTGACATGGATCGGATTTCATCCCCTCCATCTATTTCAGAGTTCATCCTTTTCGAGGAATTGTTAAGGGCTTCCGCCAACTACATTCCTCCTTCACCTCCACATTCACCTTCATCTTCTAAGCCAGAGGTCTTCCAGGCAGACATAGACGAGAGCAAGGTCGTTATACACTTAAGAGCATTCTACGCATAGTTTGAATTTTATATGTACATATATACATGGCTTGTACAAAAAAAAAAAAAAAAAACAAATAAAATAAAAAGAATTTGCATTTCATTGTTAGTTGCATACATCTCATTCAAAAACATTGCATTTCATGTGCATACATCTCATTGAAAACCATAACATTTCATTTTCAGCCATAGTTGCATATCATGTTAGAGACCATTCTATCTTTTGGATATAAAATTTGGTCAAGCAAAAGTCATGTTGCCTTAATCAGGGGCACCTTCATAAAATCCATCAAACCGAATTGTCATTCGTACACCCATTTTCCATTTGCACATATTTACATTGCCAAAATGTTTTCGAGTCACTCAGCCATTTCTAGTGTTTTAAGCAAACTTTGAAATGCATGTCAAAGTTCTCTAGGGCCATATCACAAATTACACTAAATAAAATCTTGAGTATTGGGAAATGATTTCAAAAGCGGTCTTGAACCTATCACATTTTCACATCTTAAAAACATCTTGTGTCAAAGAGAGATAACACCATCCTTGGGTTGTGCCTCGAAGTGAACAGGGTAATCCTCGTTTGTCCTATCATGCAAACATAGTCCATAAAATAGTGGTTCTTACCACTATCACAAGCAAATAACAAAATATAAATATAAACAGAGTAGTAAGGATAGGGTAAAATTCTCATCATACTTCGGTTGAGAATCCGATTCCCCAAAGCTCTAAGGAAATGAACATTTTTCACACACCACCGATCCCAAATAAGTTGTAAGGATCGTACTACTTGTCCGATCAGACGGATAGGTAGTCATCCCCAAGGCTTACAAAGGTCAAAAACAACATGGACTATGGAGTTAACCTTCACCGGGGCTATAGACGCTTGATTGGCAGTGGAGTATACTCATTGCGTGGCGACATGTCTCTCCTCAAAGAGAGACCTCTGAATGCTCATACGGACAAACTAGCTTTGGGGTCTTCTCCATAACGAGGGTTACCTAATTTGTGCAAGATGAGGTTAATGAACACACTTGCACACACACAGGTTTTGGATTGCCTAGAGTCACTACCATGCTTTCGATTTGGTTAATGAACTCACATGCACACACATTTGGTCCTAGTTGAATTAGGCAGTATTAGTAAGTTTGTTTGATACCACTAGCATGTTTGAGTCTTTGTAAAACAGTCTTCCTCCATATTTTCTTCCATATCAACCTCCATATCTTCTTCCATATTCATGTCATTCCATACGTCATCCATTCACAAGCTACCAAGTTCGGTGCCCCTGATTAAACAATTATGATAACAAGTTGGCTAAATCTAACTATCTAAAAGTATGAGTGCTTCTTAGTGCATATTTCATTTACTTAGTCTCGCATTAATCATCTATAACTTTGCATTCCATTCCATCACATATGCATTAAAACATATAAAAACATGCATCACAAAAACATAGGCATTCACACAAAAGAAAGTAAAACACTAAAAATAAAAGCCATGTATATATATAAGTATAAAGATCAAAACGTACGATGAATGCCAAAAGGCTACAAAATACAATAGAGCACCAAGGCTCATAAAGAGTGCATCTAAGCACTAAGCTAACCATCAAAAGAGGACCCCTGTGACCTAGTAGGAGCCCTAGACCTAGTGGTGTGCCTAGACTCACTACGCCTAGAGACAGAAGAGGATGGAGGATCAGGCAACACAATGTGATGCCTAAACAATGTGTCCTCCAGAGCCTCAATATAACGAGTCCTAGACCTAAGTCTAGATATGTCTATCCCGTGTCGTCGCTCTCGCTCCGCTAGCTCTGCTCGGAGTCTCGTCACCCTGTCATCCTGGGGCACCCTAGTCGCTCCATCCAAGTCCGACTGCATCTGGGCCATCCTCCCCTCCTGAACAGCTATCAGGGCATCCCGCTCTGCAACCTGTTGCTCCAACCGAGCTATCCTCTCATCCCGGACCGCTAGCATAGCATCACGCTCTGCTATCTGCTGCTGCAGCTATGCCAGATCATCCTCGTGCCCGCTAGGGGGTACCTCTCTAGTCTCTCCAGCGGCCTCTCCTAGGCCCTCGCCATCATCCTCCTCATCATCTCCGCTCCCCGGTGCCTGCCGCACCATCTTCCCCTTTCGCCTTCGACTGTCAGCTCGAAGGCGGGGACCCTCCCTGCGCTTGGGAACCTCTGCGGTTCCCTCGTCCTCTCCAGCTCCAACAACCACTAATGGTGGCTCCCACCTCGGCTCTGCGGCCATCCATGCTGCATACTCAGCTGTTACCCCGACGTCGTCCACGTCGAGGATCTCCATGTCCTCATCGTCCTCTGTCGCCTCTCTCCATGGCTCGGCACATGACAAATCCCCCTCTGATCTGTGCCTCCGGTAGCGCACTGGCTCACCGGGGACATCCTGTCTCAATCCGACCTGGCGGAGCACTCGAGACATCTGTATGTACTCCGCCTCACTGTGGCCTCGACCCACTACCCATCTAGCCTGTCGCACCCATCTCAGATGCTCTCCATCACCGATCCACCTCGCCTCCCGCCAGGGCCTCCAAATGACTTGGGCATCTGTCAAGTCCGCCCATAAACTCCTATACCATTGCCCCGATCTCACGGGGCGGCTCGGCTGTCTCTCCTCCGCCACTAGCCATCTCCTACCATAAGCCTGGCTCATGTCCCAGTAAGCACATGGCAACCCCTCCGGTCGAGCCACTCTGAAGTGCTCCCAGCCCAACACTGGAGAACCAAACTGCAGCCTAGGCCCTTCCGGCCCCGCCTTCGAACCTCATACAACTCCCGGTACACCTGCACCAATAAAACGGGCGCCCAGGCATACACTACCCTATTAGTGAGCATCTCGCTCACTACACCCATCAGGTTCCATGGAAACCTGCACCCGGTGCTGTTCGGGGCCACAATGTTGGCCAATACGAACATCATCAGAGCCTCCACCGCTACCAACTCCTTGGCCGTATACATGGCCAAGTAAGGAATCCCCCGCTCTCCATCCGGATCTCCCTCCACTCATCCCCAAACAACTTGGCCATCTCCGTGGCCCTATCTCGTCCAACCTCCACCCGCGCCCCCTCCACGGGCACCTTGAGGATGCGGTATACATCCTCAAGCGTCACCGTCATCTCTCCAGTCGGGAGCTGGAACGTCCCCCGATCTGGATCCCACCTCTCGGCCAAAGCCGAGAGGTACCCCTCATCTGCCCGAACTACCTCCAACCGGGCTGCCTCCGCTAGCCCTACTGCTTCCAATGTCTCCCAGTCTTCCTGGGACAATGACCTCCTCATCCCCGGAATGATAGGGGAGAATCGGTGTCGTGCCTCTAACACCCTAAGCTGCAAAACAACAAAACAAAAATTGGTTACAAATTTGTTTCCAAAAAAAAAAAAAAAAAAAAACAAATAAAAGTACTTGCTTAAATAAACAAATACCTCAGCTGGCTCAACTGGCGCGTCCGCTCCCATCTCCGCCATAGCTCCCGCGTGCTTCACTCTCCCACACAACCTTTCACTTCACTTCACTTCATTCCACTCCCTCAGACGCACTTCTCTCAAGCTCGAACGCACAAATGAGCGAAATTCTCGCTGAAACTGTTTAAATAGCTGGTTTTGGCGCCCTGAAACGCAGTGGGGCGTTTCATGGCGCATTCAGACGCAGTGGGGCATTTCATGATGCATTCAAACACCGACGGGCGTTTCTGCCACCTCCAAATGCATACCGGCGTTTGATGTCAGTATGGAATAAAAGAACAAAACTTACAAAATTGAAGCTTACCTCCTCCAAATTTCATCAAATTGCATCCATCCATTCTTCTTATCATAATAAAACATTTTGTGAAGGTTACAACGAGTTTTGGAAACAAATTTTGTCATTTTGCTCAAAAAGCGCATCATTCATCATTGATTTACAAATTGGGTTAAAAACATTCAAAACCTTCACAAAATTAACCACATTCATCAATTCTTCTGATCTATCGTCAATTTCATTCATTCTTCTTTCATCATGCATATTTTTGCCAAATTAAATTAAAGTAAACCTCGTATCTAGTGGTATATTCTATCACCTTGGCGATTGCAGCGATTTGCATCCATGCAATTCGGTAAGAGGATTAAACCACCATAAGGATACTTACCATTTATCATCATCAATTATTTCACTTGTTTAAAAATTGGAAATCAATTTTGGGTATCCTACTTTTCAAGTGACCTCATACCAAGATTAATTTGCTCAACAGTTGTCATTGATGGCCTAGTTCATGGGGCCTTAAACGTGGACAAATCTTCAATATCATCATTATTTTGAGTCTTGCTAGAGATTAAGGCTACCTAGGTTGATTGGTTCCGACCCGAGGAATTATCCATACAGTCACTAGGAGCATCTCTGAAGTTCTGGACTCTTTCATATTGCATCTCTGCATATCAATGGCGCCAACAAGGCAATTTCATCAACAGTATGGATTCACCCACAGGAGTTGGGGCATCCGTTATCAATTTTTAACTTCCCTATAGTGGAATTCATCTTACATGATCATGGAATTTAAAATTTGGCAAAAATCCCTTTATAACCGTTGGGGCAGAAAACGGTTCATCTTTCACATCACTCATATCGTCTTCAATCATATTCTTTTCTGGTTTGTACACCAACCCCTTTTCTGTTGGGACATAAACAGATGGTTCATACACCAACCCCTTTTTCACCGTTGGGGCAAAAACGGTTCATTTTCTTCCGAATTTCTTCCAATTGGCTTGTGAGAACCATTCTCGCTCGCCAATTGAGGGGGTAAGCTGATAAATTTTAAATATTCTTTTATTCTTTGGTCTTCAAAGTTGTGCTTTAGTCTTGAGAGAGAGTTGCGTCTGATCCAGCTTTTCAGGTGTCCTAAGTTTTTGTGCTGCATTGTGTCTTCACACAAAGCAGCTCAAAAAGGGCATCTGTAGACACCAAAATCCAGCCACTTGCAAGTCATCTATACCTTCCTGTCAGCCACATGTCGGTCATCCACCTTCCCGCCATTATTTGGCCCAAATCCACACTTTCCCGCCATTATTTGGCCCAATTTCACCTTTCCCGCCATTTTTCATCCCCAAATTTATTTAAATTAATATTTATATATATATAATTTTAATATTTTAATATATATATTTAAATAATAGTTTAAGTGATTTAATCTGAGCCGTCCATCCTTCATTTAATCTCATCCGTCCATCCATCTTAATCCATTCCACAACCAAGATTTATTCTCTACCCTTGGATCCGCTTTAATCTTAGCCACACGTTCAAAGTGTCGTTAAAACCCTAAAGTGTGCCCTAAGAGTGGATTATAAATCGAGTCACTTTGATGGCTCAAACCCTATGTGTCTTTTGCTACTTCTATCTCTGATTCTAATTCTTCTACTGTTATCTCCTCTCTTTCGCTACCCTTTCGCCGCATCTATCGCCGCTTTCGTCGCCGCTTTCGCCGCCATTCCTTCGCGACATTCTACGAATCTCCCATTCTCGTCGCAAGTGCCCACGGGCGTTTACCCCTTCACCAAGTGCCCACGGGCGTTTACCAAGTGCCCACGGGCGTTTAACAAGTGCCCACGGGCGTTTACCTTCAGCCACAGACTCAGACCGACGTCTGTAATCCAGATCCAGAAGCACGCGGGCGTTCGGCGAGTGCACCAGGGCGCCTTCCGCAGCCTATTCTGACAACAACATTACTTCCATGTGTCGCCTGGTCTAGCTGCGTTAACAGAGAACAGGTATAAATTAGTTTAAAGCAAGTAGCCGTATTTTATGTATTAATCTGTTATTGATTTCCTGCATTCCATTTTTATAGGGTTTTAGATTGTTTCTGAGGGCTCACGCAGTGGAGCCCTCTCATTAATTTCTAACTCCTTGATAGTGTTAATGTGTGCAGGTTTTTGATAACAGATCCAGTTTATTGATGGCGATCGATTAAGTCGGAGTGGTCCAAGCAAGGGATACGACAAAGCCCACTCACTCTGTTGGGATTGAAGATACGTTCTTCGGAAGCGCCACCATTCGTGCCGCCTAGGGTTTCGGAGAACCCTAGCATAATTTGTAATTTGTGTATCACAAATAAAGGGTTACAGGCCCAGTTGTATTCAAAAAGGAGTTTTTAAACTCCATCGATTAATAGAAATCGTTTGTTTTTGTGCAACTATTCTGTACTCTGTCATTGTGGTTTTATCTTCTGTTTGGCGTGTATTTTTAATCTACACCAACAAAAAGAAATAGACAAAGAGCCTTTTTTTGAAAACATCAATTATTTTTCAAACCCAAAATTTGCCCTAAAATATCTCGGCCAATGCAATTGGCATGGATACGGGCTTGGCAGATATGAGCAAGGGATGCGGATCCTTTGCCAACCAAGATATCAGATGCCATATGACAAGTCAGGGGTAGGGTTCAACCATCCCCTGCCATTAGACATCTTGGTTGAAAATATGCAAGGCCTAGAAATAGGCAACAAGGGGGGATTTGCATTGGGTCCTTATGCCAATCCGAATACATAATACACATTGGGAGACTACCTCCCATGGTCAAAAAACACCCCTGGCAGCAATAGTAATCCCTCTTCTTTTCTAGAGAGAGGTGAAAGTTCAGAGATTAATCCTCAAAGAGAACATCAATGGCTGCCAGACATCTTTCTGAAATTGTTCCCCTTAGAGGTTCTAGATGAAATAACATAGTCTCAAGAGAATCAGGTCCCTCCACTAAGAGTGGAACAATCGTAATGGGACTAGATTAATTCACTGGAACAGGAAGAGTCCTCAACGTCGCAAGTAACAGATGCTTTGAAGAGAATGAACAATTTTGGATCTATGAAAGTGATTCAGAAGATGAGACTGAGATGATCTATCTTAGACATGCGCGACAAAATCACCATGCTCTAACTCATGAAGATCTAATGGGACAGATGGGTATACTGTTAGGACATGAATAGCATGTAGACCCAGTGAGGTGGGACCAAGTGTTAGACCTATGGCTCCAAATTCAAGATGAGCATCGTCCACCTCGAGATCCCATCATGACAGCAGTGCCGAGGGAAGACCCCGCCTTCCTTTTCACACATAGAGATGAATTTGCACCTAGAGAGGATCCATTCATGCCCATTCTCGTAGAGCCAGATCCAGAGTATAGGGAACATCTAAAAGAATCAAGTCATCACACCCGCAGTTCTAGAGACCAAATTCATTCCATCCACATGATCTCCATTGATTTGACCGCACCCATCCACAATCCGACCGATCCATCACGGTCATTGCATCTAGACATGGATGCCATCGACTGGGATCACGTCAATTCACCATTGTCACCATCAGAGTACTGGCATTTCGGTGAAATGCTTCATTTTACCCCAAGGACAACTCAGGATATTTTTCAAGCTGAAGAGGAACCCGAGGTTCCAAACACAGATCTTAACTCAGCTGATGATATCCATTTAATCCCAACTCCACATAAGTTGGAGGACGGATCTCACATGTCAGTCGAGGAGACGACTGACGTAGACATCGGCACAGATTCAAAGAATCCATAGATTATCAGGTTGGGGGTAAGTCTTTCCCCCGAAGAGCAAGCTGAATATATTGCCCTTCTCAAAGAGAATAAGGAAGTTTTTGCATGGTCGTACAAAGATATTCCAGGGCTAGACCCGCAGCTAGTCATGCACAATTTAACGCTTGATCCAAAAATCAAGCCTGTAAAGCAAAAACTAAGAAAGATGCACCCAACAGTGGCCTTGATGGTCAAAGATGAATTGCAAAAGTTGTTGGATGCACAATTTGTCATCTGCATGGATTATCCGCCATGGTTGTCCAACATGGTTCCCATCAAGAAGCCTGACGGGAGGATTCTCATATGCACCGACTTTCGAGACCTAAACAAAGCGAGTCCTAAGGATGATTTCCCCTTGCCAAGCATCGACGCATTGGCAGACGCTACAGCAGGTCACGAAATGCTCTCCCTAATGGACGGTTTCTCAGGATACAATCAATTTCGTATCAATCCTGAAGACCAACTCAAAACGGCATTCACAACGCCTTGGGGGACATTTTTCTATAAGGTCATGCCTTTTGGCCTTAAAAATTCTGGCGCTACATACCAACGTGCTATGATGTATATCTTCCATGATTACATGCACAAAACTTTGGAAGATTACATGGATGATTTGTTAGCCAAGTCTCTCTTACGCTCAGATCATCTCGGTGACTTAAGCAAGATTCTCGATCGCCTCATATAGCATAAGGTCAGACTGAATCCCAAGAAGTGCATGTTCGACGTTACATCTGGAAAACTCTTGGGTTTTATAGTCTCAAAGAGAGGCATCGAAGTGGACCCAAACAAAGTCAAGGCAATCCTTGAAATGGCTCCCCCAACCACTATCAAGCAGCTCGAAGTCTGCAAGGAAAGGTCGCATCGATTAAACGCTTCATAGCACAATTATCTGACAAATGCCGACCCATGAACAAATTATTGCACAAGGGGGTCACATTTCATTGGGATGACGAGTGCCAGTCAACCTTTGACGAAATCAAACGAGTACTTGGCTTCACCACCTGTATTGGCACCACCTAGACCAGGTGTGCGGTTCTACTTATACATCTCGGCTATCGAGGTGGCATCGGCGCAATGCTAGCCCGGAAGAATGAACTTCACAAAGAATAGGCTACGTACTATCTTAGCCGCACACTTGGTCGGTTACGAACTTAACTATGCATACATTGAGAAACTACGCTAGCAATGGTGTTTGCTACCAAAAAGCTACGCCATTACATGCTGAGCAACATGACATATGTTGTGTCTAAGGAGAATCCATTGTGATACATGATGAGTCGTACTTATCATAGTAGTCGCACGACAAAATGGATCATGTTGTTGACGGAATTTGACATTGAGTTTATTGGGAAAAAATCTATAAAAGGACAAGTCATAGTCGATCAACTAGCAGAGGCTCCTCTTGAAGATGATCAGCCTCTAGTCATAGAACTACCCGATGATGGGGTCTTCCATGTCTCAGAATCGCCATATTCTGATGAGCTTGAGTCATAGTCCGACATAACCTTATTTTTTGAGTCACACCGCAGGGCGCTCCAATGCCCCTATCATTTAAATTAAACTTCCAGTGCACCAACAACAATGCATAATATGAAGCCTTGCTCCTAGGTCTTCAGACAGCAATCGCCATGAACATCAAAAGATTGAACATCTTTGGCGATTCGCTGTTAATCGTCAATCAATTCAAAGGGGTATATCAATGCAAATGCCTATTTCTAAAGGCCTATAAAGCCCTCGTGGAAATTTTTTTGGAAAAATTTGAGTGGTATGACATCGAGGCACTCCCTCGATCATCGAATCATTTTGCGGACACAATGGCCTCCTTGGGGTCACTAATCCCGCAAGACCTTTCCGGTGATATAACAACCATTCAGGTCAAAACCTTATCGCAACCCGCGATGGAGCGCGCAAGCTCAGACTTGATGCCAGGAGTCCACATGATCTAGATCGAACCATCTTCGGATAAGTTCTTTCAAATCCGATACTGTTTGAAACGTGCCAACTGGGGTCTTTGTTTTCCCCCACTCCCATTAATAGCAACACAACGCTATTCTTACAAGTTTTATCCCAATTAGCATTTTTTAGGGAAGAACTTCAAAAGGGATTGGCTGTTCATACTGTCGAGGTTTCTGGTAAACAGGACTGGTATTTACCCATAAGAGACTACCTCAAGTTAGGTAATCTTCCCTTTGGATTGACGCACTTCACAAAATGAACATTCAAATAGAAAGCGACAAAATATGTCTTGGTAGAAGACATTTTGTATCGTCGTAGCTATGACGGAATTCTTCTTTGATGTTTGTACCAGCAAGATTCCACTTGGGCAGTCGCCTAAGCGCACGATGGTACATGTGGCGGCCACTTCATTGGTATGGCCATTGCAAAGCGCATTCTTCGCATGGGCTATTATTGGCCATATTTAGAGCGATATTGTTGCACGTATGTCAAGAGGTGCATGAAATGTCAACATCATGCCAATTTAATGCACGCACCTTCCCAGGCCCTACAGACAGTCCAGTCTGCTTGGCCATTTTCGTAGTGGGGCCTCGATCTAATCGGAAAGATCTCCCCTGCATTGTCAGGCCGTCACACGTTTATCATAACGACCACAGAATATTTTACCAAATGGGTGGAAGCAATTCCGTTAACCTCAACGAAAGGACCCCGTATTGCGGAGTTCATCTTGCATCACATCATATGTCGTTTTGGTATTCCATCCAAAATAATCTTGGATAATGGGCCATCATTCAAGAACAAAGACGTGCGTGCTTTAACCACAAAGTACAAAATTCAGCACAGCTTTTCAACACCCTATTATTCGCAAGCAAATGGGCAAGCAGAGGCGTCAAACAAAATGCTAGTCACCATCCTTAAAAAGACCATCGTAGCCAGTCATAAGGATTGGCACATACAAATCCCACTTGCCCTTTGGGCTTATCGCACTAGCATTCGGACGCCCACTAGGGCAACTCCGTTTTCACTAGTGTATGGCTCAGAGGCAGTAATGCCTCTCGAGTTGGAAATTCCTTCCCTGTGCATATCAATGTAGGAGTTCATCGATGATAACACTGCGCGGCAAGCCCGATTGGACCAACTTACGTTTCTTGACGAACGACGCGTTAATGCTCTCGAGCACTTACATATCTATCAATAACGGCTTAAGAAAGCTTACAACATGAAAGTTCACCTACGATAATTTTGGGTTGGTGATTTGGTTCTGAAGGAAAACCAACAAAACTCTAATTTGCCGTCCCATATGAGGGACAAATTCGTGGCAAATTGGTTAGGTCCTTATGTCATTGATAGTAAAATAGGACCCTGGACGTACCGGCTAGCTTCTCTTGACGGTATCAAGGAAACAAAACCCTTGAATATCAGTCATTTGCGACCATTTCATATCTAAGAAAGCCATATCCCAAAAAAAAAAAAAAAACTCCAAGGATTATCGCAATCTCTTGGTCAATCCAAAAAGCTCCAAGGATTATCGCAATCTCTTGGTCAACCCAAAAAGCTCCAAGGATTATCGCAATCTCTTGGTCAATACAAAAATCTCCAAGGATTATCGCAATCTCTTGGTCAACCCAAAAAGCTCCAAGGATTATCGCAATCTCTTGGTCACCCAAAAAGCTCCAAGGATTATCGCAATCTCTTGGTCACCAAAAAGCTCCAAGGATTATCACAATCTCTTGGTCAATCCAAAAAGATCCAAGGATTATAGCAATATCTTGGTCACCCCAAAAGCTCCAAGGATTATCGCAATCACTTGGTCAAACCCAAAAAGCTCCAACGATTATCGCAATCACTTGGTCAAAAAAAAATCAAGAAATTAAAAAAAAAACAAAACAACAAAAATCATCAAAAACAACAAAGATTTGCATCTCAATTCTAGGCATACTCAAATTCATCATAAAATTCATATTCTCGCACCTCATTTCAACTTTACCAAAAACAATCCATCAAAATTACAAAAATACATAGCTGCATTAAGCATTGCATCCATACATTGCATATTTGTAGTCATACGGGTCAAATACCATAGGCTGCAATAGCTCTGATAGTCCATATTGTTCAGCATTGTCTCATATTACAAAAACAACAAAAACACCATGCATAACTTTTACCACACTACAGTCAGTGGTCTAGGAATGTACCAAGAGTTTTAGTTATTCAGTCATCATTTTCCTCTTTAGCCATGTAGTGTATCAAGTCGAACAGATTTTATGAAGGTAGAGTCATACTTGAAATACACCATGTTACGTAACATCCCAACACAAATCAAAACACTAAAAATTCCCAAATTGTGTGAACGAGATGAAACCTGCAAAATAATCTAGGTCACCACAAGCGAAACGGTTATCTTACTCATCCCCCTGTGCGAATGACCCCTAGAATGCTGAGAGTTGGCAATAGGATAAGCATCCTCCCTACCCAATTCCCTAAGAATCCCTAAGGTTCTCAATAGTTGCAAAACACCAAAAATTTGCAAAATTTCAAAAATCAAATACTTGACATCTTACAGTGCAAAAATCAAAGGGCACAAACGACAGTGATTTTCATCACTCCATGACCCCAATCCCTTGCTCGAAAGAAAAACAAATCAAAATAAATAGTGATCTCATCACTACAATGAGCAAGTATCCCAATACAATTGAAGAAAAGAAGGGAGTTGACCTTGAATCCCTGGAACTCTCAGCATTCTATAGGTCATAAGGCAAGCTTTAGTACCAATTTGGTTGATAGCCTATCGATAATGAAGTAAACCTCCCGCATGACGATATATCTGTCACATTAACTTGCGTACAGATCAATGTTTGCATGTGGATGAGCTAGCTTATGGCATCCTGGATTACATTGCAGATTAATCTTAGTACAAACAACAAAGGAATTCATGGAGCTAATTAGGTGATCCTCAGTATAGGTTTGGTTGAAATCCCATCTGGCACTGGCGGTATCCTAACAAATACCACTAAATGAACTCAATTGCACACACAGGGATGTGAAAAATAACTGGTTCAAAAACAAGTCCGATTCATACCTTGGTCAAAAAGTCTTGTAAGACAAAGTACAGTCATGGATGGTGAGTTAAAACTGACTGAATCTCAGAAAACCTTACATTCATTCCAAAACCATCTGCGCTACTTATCATCCTTATGATACCATCAAAAAATACAAAAACAGAAAAACCATGTAAATAAAGAGCTTCTTAAATAGCCTACAGTGCAATCACCACAAATATCATTCATCAATTTCACTTCGCATATCACATAGACATCTAAAACATCTGCATTCATCATAACATCTGCATTCATAAAAATGAATAAACATGCATAACAAAAATCACATCATCACATGTACAAAACCACAACAAAATCGGTATATATATATATATATTGTCAAAAAGATGCCCGCAGGCTACAAAACCGGTCCTCAGACCCCGCAATCATATCCAAAAACCCAACCTAAGGCATCGACCACCATGATCACGCAGGATCGGTGCGACGGGAACTACCCCCCGTGGTGTGGGTCCTACGGGACCCTGCAGGGCGGCTACTACTAGCCCCCGCATCATGCCTGCTACCACCCCCCTCATCTAACCGCCTGCGACGAGATGATGCTGACTACCACCCGCATCCTCAGACCCTCATGCTTGCTACCACCACCCTCAGACTATCCCTTGTCCTCCGTGAAGATCCATCGACCGAAGGCTCAGGTAGCCACCCACAAAGGTGGATGAACTCCCTCTCCAAGTCTATCCGGTACAGACACCACTCTGCCTCTTGTCGATGATAAATAGACAATGCATCATCGTGCTGTGCCAAAACTCTATCCTGCTCTGCCAACTGAGCCCGCAGAAGATCCCTCTCCTACCGTGCATCACCCATCTCCCGCCTCGCATCCCCCAACTCCAGATCCCGCATCCGCAGTAGCTCTGTCAGTCACGCAATCTCTATGCCTACATCCGACCCCACCTCCTCTATATCTATCGGACGCATAGGACTCATGGGGATAGTAGCCTGCTCAGGCTCCCACTGCTCCTCCACATCCTGCATGTCCGGCTGCTTTGGAACACCCAAGTCCACATCCTCATCTCCCACATCCACCATGTCTGCATCATCCAACGGACCCCCCCAATCACCCCCTGCTACCTCAACATCCTCAAACACTGCATCCGACTCCTCACCCAATGGCGCGGTGACCGGTGGCTCCATATCCCTCTCATCTCCCCGATACCAATATACCACGGGCTCACCAGGAAACCCCTGATGCACCCCAAACTATCGTGTAACCCGGCGGTATGGAAATAATTCATGCTCCGTCCCGTGCCGCCCAGTCAACCACCGCTCCCTGCGTACTCGTCAGAGCCACTCTCCAGCCTCTGGCCAGACTGGACAGTCCCGATAAGGATGCCAAACCACCTCCCCTGGAGTGAGCAGATAGAAGGCATCATTATAGTGTTGTACAACACCGGCCCATCGCCGATTCTACACCTGCTTCACAGACCGCCGCCACGAAGCGCATAGCCAATCTCCTCGTCATCCATCACCGCCCGATTCGTCCACGGTAACCCGGTCGGCCTCTCCACTGCTATGTGCTACCAACCCCAGCACTAAAGAAGATAACTGCAACTCACCCCCTTCCACTATCGACAACGGACACCGTACAGCTCCCCATAGAGCTATGCCAACAATGTCTGTCCCCATCCATAAATCAGTGGTGCCTCTATCGGGCACTCTACCAACTGCCATACCAACTCCAGCAGGTTCCACGGGAACCTCCCGCCTGATGAATCAGGTAGAAGCATGTTAGAAATGAGGCCCATCAAGAATGCATGCCTCACTCCTAACACCCCCCTCTCCTGCCACCAGCTAACAAAAATCTTGCTAGCCTGACAGTCCACCTCGGCTGTCTCCACTGGGTTCATTACACCCAGCCGCTCCACATGCCCAAAACATCTCGTTAGTACAGCAGTCCGCTGATCACGCGGCGATGTCCTAATGGGAAGTCCATCTATCGAAATCCGAAGCAACCGATAAACGTCCTCCAGTGTCACAGTCATCTCCCCTATCGAAATATGGAAAGTGTTGGTCCGTGGATCCCAAACTTTGATCAGGGCCATCAGATAGGCCTGATCCGGGACCACAAGCTCCAGTCGAGCCACCTGCTTGAGCCCAAGGGCATCAAGCCACTGCCAGTCAACATCATTCAGCGTCGACCGTGCCTCAGCGAATGCGGCAGGTACACGGTATCGGCTCCTAACCTGCAAAACAATAACACACACAAAAATTCAAAACTAATTTTTTAGATTTAGGGTTCCTAACCTTAACTGATAATTACAAAAAAAAAAAAAATGCACTTACGGGTTTCACCTCCGCTCCGCCGCTCGAACCAGTTTGTGCACTCATGATGATAGAGAGAATTCCGGCAGTGCTTCGCTTCGCAGAATTTCCTCCTCCTCCCAGAAATCCCAAATCGCAAGAAAAAAATGGCACAAATGAACCCAAATCCAAGTTTTGGGCCTTAAATAAGCCTACCAACTAGAAATCGTCTTTGGCTGGGATGAGTGCTCTGGTCAGCGCTCGTCCTACCCAGGGACGATTTTTGCAATTGGAAATTGTCCCACCCATGGACGATTTCTAGCCAGAAAAGTCAAAACATAAAAAAATCAACAAAAATGCACTAAAAACAACAAATAAAGTTTCCTAATAGAATGTTGTTACACTCGCAATCCAAGGCAATCAAAATAGACGTTGGGGTCATAAATTATCGCTCTCCTACTTCCCCAAGAAGGCTACAATAGCCGGACCGCTCCACGGGAAGACGGATTTTTGACAATTTCATCCCCAAACGACGTCACAAAAGGGTCAAAGCCCACTCAAAAACAACAAGAAAATAAAAAAACACAAAAAGCAATAAACATTGCCAGACACAAGTGCTCTTGCACTTAAACTCTTGGCATGGCAAATCGATGTCAGGGTCACAAATTATCACTATCCTACTCCCTAAGAAGGCTACCATAGCCGGACCGCTCCACGGGAGACAAATTTTCGAAAATTTAATCCCCAAATGGTGTCACAAAAAAAACAACAAAACAACAAAAAATGCAACACAAAACCAACAATAAACATTTCCAGACACAAGTGCTCTTGCACTTAACCTCTTGGCATAGCAAAATTGATGTCGGGGTTTACATTGTCACTATCCTACTCCCTAAGAAGGCTACCATAGCCGGACCGCTCCATGGGAGGACGGATTGCCGATAATTTAATCACCAAATGGTGTCACAAAAACAACAAAAACAAGAAAAAATGCAACAAAAACAAACAACAATAACATTGTCGGACAAAAGTGCTCATGCACTTAACCTCTAAGCAAAGAAAATAGATGTTGAGGTTCAAATTATCACTCTCCTACTTCCCCAAGAAGGCTACAATAGCCGGACCGCTCCACGAGAAGTTAGATTTTTGATGATTTCACCTCATTACGGCATCACCAAAAGGGTTAACACCCACCAAAAATAGGTCCAAATGTTGGAAAAATTGCACACGCTTAACAATAAACCCTCTAAAGGCACCCTTGCACAAGTCATCTTGGGTCAAGCGACTCGTCGCTTCTCTCACGAAGGTCATTCCCTCATCGATTCGTTGCTTGAGGGGGTAGTCACACTTAGTCACCAACCAACAATCACACACCCAATTAATGAAAACGACATGCATTCAAAGAATCATTGAAAAAGACAATCACGCTCCTGCTTGGGGCAGTAAACAAGCAACAATCAAATCAATCAAACACTTGGCATTTCGTGAATCATGAACACAAGGTTCCCCTTGAGGATAAAAACGCCCTTTGCCTGTTCATGACTGATCAATGTCTAAGTTCAAGTCACACCTCACCAAAACAGGTTAATACATGAAATCAAATTCCTTAGCTCGTCAGAAGCAAGGATTCAAGAATGCATGCCCTTTCCATACTTGGGGCATCAAAAGTTGGTTAGGTTACCAATAAACCCTAATCATTAGTTCTTTGGTTATCTATTTTTTCTCAGCACTCTGCGTCACCCGCAGCGCTTCCCAAAAATGGGCATCTGTAGACACCAAAACAGCACCAATCCGATTACGTGACTGCAAACACTGATCGCTTTGACAAACACAGCCCCCAGGGCAGCCCTTAGAGGTCAAACAGTGGTCTTAACCACTTTCATAGCAATTTTGTGAGGTCAAGAAGCAATTTGGCACACTTAGACACTTTGCCTAGTAATCGTCTCACCCAGGGACGATTGCTAATTTGAAATTGTCTCACCCAGGGACGATTTTTGAAATCGTCCCTAGGTGAGACGATTTCCAAGTTTAACGGGCAAAAAGACAAATGAGGCCAAGTGGCAGCCCAGAACAGTCAGTTGATGACTCCTGCCTCGCACGCGTGTGTGAGTGGGAAAATAGGCCATTTGAGGACTGTCACAAGGGCAGTTATGAAAGCCCAAGTCAATGGAGGACTCCCCTCCCTCATGGGAAGACAAGACTGCCACATGGTGCCTATGACCAACACATGGCATTTGTGCTTCCCTCCCAAAAGAGACCCCATGGGTCTATAAAAGGTGGGACTTTTCTCACCCAAGATATATAGGTTGAAGGAGTTTTCAAGCAACGAAGTGCTGCCGAGTTGAAGACCCACTTGCATCCCTTTTGGTTCACCTTCCCACATCCACCAATCTCTTTTGCAAGGGAGGTTGTTGGGTGGCTTTTGGAAGCTTGAATCGGACCTAAATCCAACACATGGACACCTGAATCAACCAATTCGCCGACCCCCCAAACCCTAAGAGGTTTTGGGCCCATCCTTAGTGGATTGGCACCGGAATCAAGTGCCAACGATGGGAGGCCCACTTGGGCATCCCCGCACTTTTCTTAAGTTTTATTTCAGAAGCATTCTAGTTTATTTTCTCATGCTGCATATTGTGTTTCCTGTTTGGTGAATTCATAGCTGCAATTTCGTAACCTTTGATCATATTCTAGTATGTTTTGTGTCGTTTTGTAGTTTCACTAACTTGCAGGAGGCGATATCAAATTCCCAAGGGTAGAGGCCAAATTGGGAGAATCCGACCATCTGGGTCATCCCAAAATGGCCCCAATTACATAACCCCTCTGTCTGTAGGTGTTTTGGAGACCTCGGGAGTCGACATTGGAGCGTGTCAGTTTGGCTTCCCCAACACGAAGAAATCGTCCCACCCAGGGACGATTGACAGTCAGAAATCGTCCTACCCAAGGACGATTTCCAGTTGAAAGTAGATTGGCCGACTGTGTCAGTGGCAATGGCCTGTTGGTAACATTTTCTGTCTTCTGGAAAGTTTTCAGGCTGTTTAGAATCATTTTGTTTACTGTTTTAGATAAATGTTTGCATGCATATTTCATTAATTTTAAAGAACAAACACCTTTCATTTGTAGCAGGTGCTACTGACATCTTGGTTGTTTCTTTATTCACAGGAGAAGCAGCAGAGGTTAATAACTCATCGACATCAGTGGCGGCATCATCTTGGCTTGCCCATTGCAATCGTGGGCACGCGGAAAGAGGAACATTGAGTGATTGTAATCGAATTCTTTTAACGCTCCTAGCCCCCAAAAAGGGAGGATACGTCATTGTAACAGATATCAAGGGATATTAATGAAAGGGATGTGTTTTCTCCATTTGCTTGTGTCTCGTCCAATGTGTTTCTTTTCCATTTCATGCACTTTACGTTTCTAGGACTTAAGCGCATTTGGTTTTGGTTATATTGCAATTAGTGTTTCCTTTTCCTGGAATCTCGTGCTTTCAAGGATTTTTAACCATTCAAGTACTATGGAATGAAGAACCATAGTACTAACATGTCTAGAAAATATTTTATTGCAAAATCCAAGAAAGAGATATCTAAAAATAAAGAAAAAAATAGAGAATGTTTTCTTAATGTCAATACAAATTTCTTTGAGTTGGTTTATTATTTGGTTACATTAAACAAATAGAGTATGTTCATTACCACCATTAATATAATTCATGTGTTATAATCCTCTAGTATGAATAGTTTTTAAAATCACTCACACTATAGAATGGAATGATTGTGCTCAAGCAACTAATAAAGGATTTTTACTTGTTTAATTCATGTTGTTAGAAATTGGAAATAATGATTTTGAGTATTTTAAACATATTTATGAAGGATAAAAGTCTAATTTTTGCTTTAGGTATAGATTTGAACTTCATCCATCAAGATAAAACCATACTTATCACTGTATACTTAATAAAAATAAAGAAAAATATATTATGTCTCATAATTGTGAAGAGGTTATAGTTATATAGACACTAATAAGGGATGTAAAGCATCAACAATGGGAGATTAGTATTAAGAAAAACAATAAACAAAATAAATATTGTTCATTCAATTATAATTTTTAAAATATATTTTTGAAGCAACCACATAGTAGATTGGAATGAAAATATACTTCAAAAATAAAATAAAAAAACAACTTCCATAGAGAAGTAAGGTGCTAAACAAGGTAGTATGAATAATATATAATCTTATGTGAGATTTTGAGAAACTAAAATAGGTGCATGATAGATTAGTTAAAATTGTAATAAAATGGTGTCAAGGATGAATGATCAAAACAAACATAACACAATGGTGTAATGTATAAAAAATTAATTGCAAATCAACTTACAACTTTCTAAAATATAGAAGAATTATCCTTTGGATATTTACTTTTTCTTTGGAAGTATTATACTATTTGGTGCCTTGAAAGAATATTGTAAGTACCATGTAAATATTTAAGTTTAGAGTCATGTAAATATTTGAGTTTGAATTTTGTAAATAGTTTGCAGATATGTGGTATGACAAGAATCATGTAAGTGTTTTATTTTAGTGTGACAAAGCATTGCAATATATGATTTTTCGAGCTTTATAATTCATTATATTTGCATTGCTTGAGTTGATATATATATATATATATATATATATATATATATATATATATATATATATATATATATATATATATATATATATATATATATATATATATATATATATATATATATATATATATATATATATATATATATATATTATATATATATAGGTATGTATATATATATTTTTTCGTGTAATTGCAATATATATAGATACATTCAACAATATTATATATGACTATAAATAAAGGAGAGGGTTTTAAAATGGGTCCTACAATATTTTACAACAGAAAGACCCGAAGACCAAAATGACAAAAACCGACCACCCAAAGGGAGAGGCAAACAAAAACAACAAAAAATACTAGAGCCAACCTAAGGAATGGAACAAAGGGTCAGGGGGAACCAAGAAAGTTCAACCCTAAAGTCCCAATATCCTTCCCAATGGCCACCACTACACTTCAAGGGATGAAAAGATAAACAACTCTCAGGACATCAGTATAAAGAAAAGACCCTATCCCCCAAAGAGGCAATAGGGTACAACAATTAATAATGCTTTTCAAAAAATAAAAGTCCAAAAGAACCACGAATCGCAAACCAACCACCAAAGACCTACAAGAGCACCAAGCGATCCAATAGAATCATGACACATGATGAAACATCTAACATCCATAAAGAAACAACCACCAACACATGGTAAAAAAAAATGTGGTAATAACCACCCAACATCCACCGCATCAAGTCAAGATTCAAAAAATAAATATTAATGTCTCCAAGAGACACAAACAACAAGGATAAAACCATGAAGTCAAAGAGTAAAACATGATATCAGGCACAAAGAGCAAAAACATACAAGCAAATAAGGCATCATAAATTCCTCGTACTAGCAAAAGACAACTAAGGACCTACAAATACATCAAGAACCCCACCACATACATAGCCCACAAACAACCTTTGACAAAATTTAAGGAATTTCATCCCTCACATAGCAAAATATCTCATTGGAAAAATTCTCTTTCCAAGTAGATAAACCCTGGGAATGAATGAATGTAATTGTAAGGATATTTTATTTATATATTTTATTGAATGAATGTAATTGTGTGAATATTTTATTTATATATATTGTGAGATCCTATGTGAAAAGCATTGAGTTTCTAATTATTTTATTAGATCCACCATTGAGCTTTTTGGAAGACGAGTAACATTTATGAGAAGAGCAATATTTATAAAAGAGGATAAGCATATCCACATGAAGAAAGTCACATGAGGAGAGAAGCCGTGAAAGTGAGCTAGTGATGGTAATATCTCAATTCAATAATGGAAGTCATAGTGTCACCATAGAATAAGATAAAATTAGGAAAACATTGGATAACATAGGTTGAGAGGAGAATGTTTGAAGATCATATGCAACAAAATAGAAAATATTAAAGAAGAATATCAAGCTAAAGGAGAATGGGGAAGAAAATAAAGTAGAAATAGAACCTACAAATACATGTTTGGAATGTGTAGGTAACACTTTAGTTACTAGGTACCATACCCTAATTTTAAAAAATGAACCATAAACATAATTAAATCCATCTACTTTAATTTCCATAAACTATTTTTATTTGAGGACTGCCCAAACTGCCGAACGTGTTTCGGCCATATCTCACTCATCCGAACTCGGATTGAGCTGAAATTTTGAGGGAAGATGCTCAAAAAACCCTAGAATGTCTCCAGAAATTTTAATATCATTTGGAGCAACAAAGATCCTATCGCATCCCTCTATGTGAACGATATATTTGGTAAATTACTATGCAAGGATTTCATCTGGGTTGAGTGCAAGCAGCTCCAGAGGTTGGTTTTTAGGGCCTTCAAGCCCTAGCGGCCAATATTTTTTTGGTTTATGCTCAATAATTTCGTAGGAAATGTTGTAGGGGATACAATATGGGTTAGAAATTTGTCTTTCAATAGATCATATTGTGAACTTGAGTGACAACGGCTTCCAATTTGCTGCACAAAAGAAAAGTGAAAACCATACCTTTCCACTGTGTCTAGGGCAAGGATTAAAGAGACCACGAAATAATTTTCAAATAGTTGATCAAAAAATGGCTCATATCTCAAGTGAATCTGGTGCTAAGGTGCACCCACAAAATAATTCTACTATGAAAACCCTTGTCAAGGGTAAGAATTTTGAAGACTCAGTCCCAAAAATGAATTTTAGGGATGCCCTTCATTGTGGACAGCCTCAGCCCAATGATAATATCAATATTAGGGATTCTCATAAACCTCTAATAATGCCTAAGATTGATCACAGGAAAATAGAGTCAAGATGTCTTAAAGCAGCTAATGGAACTCCTATTGTTAAGCTTGATATGGGTAACATTTAGACTGGCATTGAAGATTTGGAAAAAAAGGATTAATTTGTCGGTTCATGGGTTTTCGTCCGAGTTTATCTGCTTTCAATGTCTGGGTTGCAAAAAGCTGGAAAACTAAAGGTGAGTTACAAATCTCTATATATCCAAATGGTTATTTTTGTGTTTTATTTGCTAATAATGAAGATAGAGAGAAAACTTTTCAAGGGAGTCCTTGGTTTTTTGGAAGGGCAGGGCTTTTCATGAAGCCCTGGCATACTAAATTTAAAGCCAAAGAAGAGATGCCTTCTATAGCTCCTGTGTGCATTAGACTCTTTGGCCTCCCTATTGAATTTTGGAATCTTACTATTTTTTCTTCAATTGGAAACTCTTTAGGAACTTTTATGATGACTGCTGATTGTACTCAAATTTTTGAATATATTATTTATGCTCGAATTTTTGTTTTAATGGATTTTGACAAGAATCATGTAAGTGTTTTATTTTAGTGTGACAAAGCATTGCAATATATGATTTTTCGAGCTTTATAATTCATTCTATTTGCATTGCTTGAGTTGATATATATATATATATATATATATATATATATATATATATATATATATATATATATATATATATATATATATGTATATATATTTGTCCGTGTAATTGCAATATATATAGATGCATTCATCAATATTATTCATCAATATTATATAGTACTATAAACAAAGGAGAGGGTTTTAAAATGGGTCCAATATTTTATAACAGAAAGACCCGAAGATCAAAATGACAAAAACCGACCACCCAAAGGAAGAGGCAAACAAAAACAACAAAAAATACTAGAGCCAACCTAAGGAATGGAACAAAGGGCCAGGGGGAACCAAGAAAGTTCAACCCTAAAGTCCCTATATCCTTCCCAATGGCCACCACTACACTTCAAGGGCTAAAAAGATAAACGACTCTCAAGACATCAGTATAAAGAGAAGACCCTATCCCCCAAAGAGGCAATAGGGTACAACAATTAATAATGGTTTTCAAAAAATAAAAGTCCAAAAGAACCACGAATCGCAGACCAACCATCAAAGACCTACAAGAGCACCAAGCGATCCAATAGAATAATGACACATGATGAAACATCTAACATCCATAAAGAAACAACCACCAACACATGGTAAAAAAAAAGTGGTAATAACCACCCAACATCCACTGCATCAAGTCAAGATTAAAAAAATAAATATTAATGTCTCCAAGAGACACAAACAACAAGGATAAAACCATGAAGTCAAAGAGTAAAACATGATATCAAGCACAAAGAGCAAAAACATACAAGCAAATAAGGCACCATAAATTCCTCGTACTGGCAAAAGACCACCAAGGACCTACAGATACATCGATAACCCCACACATTCATAGCCCACAAACAACCTTTGATAAAATTTAAGGAATTTCATCTATCACATAGCAAAATATCTCACTGGAAAAATTCTCTTGCCAATTAGATAAACCCTGGGAATGAATGAATGTAATTGTAAGGATATTTTATTTATATATTTTATTGAATGAATGTAATTGTGTGAATATTTTATTTATATATATTGTGATATCCTATGTGAAAAGCATTGAGTTTCTAATTATTGTCTTAGAGCCACCATTGAGCTTTTTGGAAGACGAGTAACATTTATGAGAAGAGCAATATTTATAAAAGAGGAAAAGTATATCCACATGAAGAAAGTCAGATGAGGAGAGAAGCTATGAAAGTGAGCTGGTGATGGTAATATCTTAATTCAATAATGGAAGTCATAATTTCACCATAGCATAAGCTAAAAGTAGGAAAACATTGGATAACATAAGTTTAGAGGAGAATGTTTGAAGATCATATGCAACAAAATAGAAAATATTAAAGAAGAATATCAAGCTAAAGGAGAATGTGGAAGAAAATAAAGTAGAAATAGAACCTACAAATACATGTTTGGAATGTGTAGGTAACACTTAAGTTACTAGGGACCATACCCTAATTTTACAAAATGAACCATAAACATAATAAAATCCATCTACTTTAATTTCCAAAAACTATTTTTATTTGAGGACTACCCAAACTACCGAACTCGTTTTGGCCATATCTCACTCATTCAAACTTGGATTGAGCTAAAATTTTGAGGGTAGATGCTTGAAAAACCATAGAACATTTCCACCAATTTTCATATCATTTGGAACAACACAAATCCTAGCGCATCCCTATGTGTGAACGATATATTTGGCAAGCGACTATGCGAGGGTTTCATCTGGGTTGAGTGCAAGCAGCTCCAGAGGTTGGTTTTTAGGGCCTTCGGGCCCTAGCGGCCAATATTTTTGTGGTTTATGCTCAATAATCTAGCAGGAAATGTTGTAGGGGATACAATATGGTTTAGAAATTTGTCTTTCATTAGATCATACTGTGAACTTGAGTGACAACGGCTTCTAATTTGCTGCACAAAAGAAAAGTGAAAACCATACCTTTCAACCGTGTCTAGGGCAAGGATTAAAGAGACCATGGAATAAGTTTCAAACAGTTGATCAAAAAATGTCTCATATCTCAAGTGAATTTGGTGCTAAGGTGCACCCACAAAATAATTCTACTATGAAAACCCTCGTCAAGGGTAAGAATTTTGAAGACTCAGACCCAAAAATGAATTTTAGGGATGCCCTTCATGGTGGACAGCCTCAGCCCAATGCTAATATCAATATTAGGGCTTCTCATAAACCTCTAATAATGCCTAATATTGATCATAGGAAAATAGAGTCAGGATGTCTTAAAGCAACTAATGGAACTCCTATTGATAAGATTGATATGGGTAACATTCAGACTGGCATTGAAGATTTGGAAAAAAAAGGATTATCTTGTCGGTTCATGGGTTTTCATTCGAGTTTATCTGCTTTCAAAGTCTGGGCTGCAAAAAGCTGAAAAACTAAAGGTGATTTACAAATCTCTATTTATCCAAATGGTTATTTTTTTGTTTTATTTGCTAATAATGAAGATAGAGAGAAAAATTTTCAAGGGGGTCCTTGGTTTTTTGGAAGGGTAGGGCTTTTCATGAAGCCCTGGCATACTAAATTTAAATCCAAAGAAGAGATGCCTTCTATAGCTCCCATGTGGGTTAGACTCTTTGGCCTCCCTATTGAATTTTGGAATCTTACTATTTTTTCTTCAATTGGAAACTCTTTAGGAACTTTTATGATGACTACTGATTGTACTCAAAATTTTAAACATATTATTTATGCTTGAATTTGTGTTTTAATGGATTTTGACAAGAATCATGTAAGGGTTTTATTTTAGTGTGACAAAGCAAAGCAATATATGATTTTTCAAGCTTTACAATTCATTCTATTTGCATTGCTTGAGTTGATATATATATATATATATATATATATATATATATATATATATATATATATATATATATATATAGGTATGTATATATATTTGTCTGTGTAATTGCAATATATATAGATACATTCATCAATATTATTCATCAATATTATATAGTACTATAAATAAAGGAGAGGGTTTTAAAATGGGTCCTACAATATTTTACAACAGAAAGACCCGAAGAACAAAACGACAAAAACCGACCACCCAAAGGGAGAGGCAAACAAAAACAACAAAAAATACTAGAGCCAACCTAAGGAATGGAACAAAGGGCCAGGGGGAACCAAGAAAGTTCAACCCTAAATTCCCAAAATCCTTCCCAACGGCCACCACTACACTTCAAGGGCATAAAAGATAAACGACTCTCAAGACATCAGTATAAAGAGAAGACCCTATCCCCCAAAGAGGCAATAGGGTACAACAATTAATAATGCTTTTCAAAAAATAAAAGTCCAAAAGAACCATGAATCGGAGACCAACAACCAAAGACCTACAAGAGCACCAAGCGATCCAATAGAATCATGACACATGATGAAACATCTAACATTCAAAAAGAAACAACCACCAACACATGGTAAAAAAAAATGTGGTAATAACCACCCAACATCCACCTCATCAAGTCAAGATTCAAAAAATAAATATTAATGTCTCTAAGAGACACAAACAACAAGGATAAAACCATGAAGTCAAAGAGTAAAACATGATATCAGGCACAAAGAGCAAAAACATACAAGCAAATAACAAACCATAAATTCCTCGTACTGGCAAAAGACCACCAATGACCTACAGATACATCGAGAACCCCACCACATACATAGCCCACAAACAACCTTTGACAAAATTTAAGGAATTTCATCCATCACATAGCAAATATCTCACTGGAAAAATTCTCTTGCCAAGTAGATAAACCGTGGGAATGAATGAATGTAATTGTAAGGATATTTTATTTATATATTTTATTGAATGAATGTAATTGTGTGAATATTTTATTTATATATATTGTGAGATCCTATGTGAAAAGCATTGAGTTTCTAATTATTGTCTTAGAGCCACCATTGAGATTTTTGGAAGACGAGTAACATTTATGAGAAGAGCAATATTTATAAAAGAGGAAAAGTATATCCACATGAAGAAAGTCACATGAGGAGAGAAGCCGTGAAAGTGAGCTGGTGATGGTAATATCTCAATTCAATAATGGAAGTAAAATTAGGAAAACATTGGATAACATAAGTTGAGAGGAGAATGTTTGAAGATCATATGCAACAAAATAGAAAATATTAAAGAAGAATATCAAGTTAAAGGAGAATGTGGAAGAAAATAAAGTAGAAATAGAACCTACAAATACATGTTTGGAATGTGTAGGTAACACTTAAGTTACTAGGGACCATACCCTAATTTTACAAAATGAACCATAAACATAATTAAATCCATCTACTTTAATTTCCATAAACTATTTTTATTTGAGGACTGCCCAAACTTCTGAACTTGTTTCGGCCATATCTCACTCATCCGAACTCGGAATGAGCTGAAATTTTGATGGTAGATGCTTAAAAAACCCTAGAACGTATCCAAAAATTTTCATATCATTTGGAACAACACATACCCTAGCACATCCCTATGTGTGAACGATATATTTGGCAAGCGACTATGCGAGGGTTTCATCTGGGTTGAGTGCAAGCAGCTCCAGAGGTTGGTTTTTAGGGCCTTCGGGCCCTAGCAGCCAATATTTTTGTGGTTTATGTTCAATAGTTTAGTAGGAAATATTTTAGGGGATACAATATGGGTTAGAAATTTTTCTTTCAACAGATCATACTCTGAACTTGAGTGACAACGACTTTCAATTTGCTGCACAAAAGAAAAGTGAAAACCATACCTTTCCACCATGTCTAGGGCAAGGATTAAAGAGACCATGAAATAAGTTTCAAACAGTTGATCAAAAAAAGGCTCATATCTCAAGTGAATATGGTGCTAAGGTGCACCCACAAAATAATTCTACTGTGAAAACCCTCGTCAAGGGTAAGAATTTTGAAGACTCGGTCCCAAAAATGAATTTTAGGGATGCCCTTCATGGTGGACAACCTCATCCCAATGCTAATATCAATATTAAGGCTTCTCATAAACCTCTAATAATGCCTAAGATTGATCATAGGAAAATAGAGTCAGTATGTCTTAAAGCAGCTAATGGAACTCCTATCTTTAAGCTTGATATGGGTAACATTCAGACTGGCATTGAAGATTTGGAAAAAAAAGGATTAATTTGTCGGTTCACTGGTTTTCGTCCGAGTTTATCTGCTTTCAAAGTCTGGGCTACAAAAAGCTGGAAAAATAAAGGTGAGTTACAAATATCTATTTATCCAAATGGTTATTTTTTTGTTTTATTTGCTAATAATGAAGATAGAGAGAAAACTTTTCAAGGGGGTCCTTCGTTTTTTGGAAGGGCAGGGCTTTTCATGGCCCTCGCATACTAAATTTAAATTCAAAGAAGAGATGCCTTCTATAGCTCCCGTGTGGGTTAGACTCTTTGGCCTCCCTATTGAATTTTGGAATCCTACTATTTTTTCTTCAATTGGAAACTCTTTAGGAAATTTTATGATGACTACTGATTGTACTCAAAATTTTGAACATATTATTTATGCTCAAATTTGTGTTTTAATGGATTTTGACAAGAATCATGTAAGTGTTTAATTTTAGTGTGACAAAGCATTGCAATATATGATTTTTCGTGCTTTATAATTCATTCTATTTGCATTGCTTGAGTTGATATATATATATATATATATATATATATAGGTATGTATATATATTTGTCTGTGTAATTGCAATATATATAGATACATTCATCAATATTATTCATAAATATTATATAGTACTATAAATAAAGGAGAGGGTTTTAAAATGGGTCCTACAATATTTTACAACAGAAAGACCCGAAGTCAAAATGACAAAAACCGACCACCCAAAAGGAGAGGCAAACAAAAACAAAAAAAAATACTAGAGCCAACCTAAGGAATGGAACAAAGGGCCAGGGGGAAACAAGAAATTTCAACCCTAAAGTCGCAATATCCTTCCCAACGGCCACCACTACACTTCAAGGGCTAAAAATATAAACGACTCTCAAGACATCAGTATAAAGAGAAGACCCTATCCCCCAAAGAGGCAATAGGGTACAACAATTAATAATGCTTTTCAAAAAAGAAAAGTCCAAAAGAACCATGAATCGGAGACCAACCACCAAAGACCTATGGGGGCACCAAGCGATCCAATAGAATCATGACACATGACCAAATATCTAACAACCATAAAGAAACAACCACCAACACATGGTAAAAAAAAATGTGGTAATAACCACCCAACATCCACCGCATCAAGTCAAGATTCAAAAAATAAATATTAATGTCTCCAAGAGACACAAACAAGAAGGATAAAACCATGAAGTCAAAGAGTAAAACATGATATCAAGCACAAAGAGCAAAAACATACAAGCAAATAAGGCACCATAAATTCCTCGTACTGGAAAAAGACCACCAAGGACCTACAGATACATCGAAAACCCCACCACATACATAGCCCACAAACAACCTTTGACAAAATTTAAGGAATTTCATCCATCACATAGCAAATATCTCACTGGAAAAATTCTCTTGCCAAGTAGATAAACCCTGGGAATGAATGAATGTAATTGTAAGGATATTTTATTTATATATTTTATTGAATGAATGTAATTGTGTGAATATTTTATTTATATATATTGTGAGAGCCTATGTGAAAAGCTTTGAGTTTCTAATTATTGTCTTAGAGCCACCATTGAGCTTTTTGGAAGATGAGTAACATTTATGAGAAGAGCAATATTTATAAAAGATGAAAAGTATATCCACATGAAGAAAGTCACATGAGGGGAGAAGCCGTGAAAGTGAGCTGGTGATGGTAATATCTCAATTCAATAATGGAATTCATAGTGTCACCATAGCATAAGCTAAAAGTAGGAAAACATTGGATAACATAAGTTGAGAGGAGAATGTTTGTAGATCATATGCAACAAAATAGAAAATATTAAAGAAGAATATCAAGCTAAAGGAGAATGTGGAAGAAAATAAAGTAGAAATAGAACCTAAAAATATATGTTTCGAATGTGTAGGTAACACTTAAGTTACTAGGGACCATACCCTAATTTTACAAAATGAACCATAAACATAATTAAATTCATCTACTTTAATTTCCATAAACTATTTTCATTTGAGGACTGCCCAAACTGCCAAACTCGTTTTAGCCATATCTCACTCATCCGAACTTGGATTGAGCTAAAATTTTGATGGTAAATGCTTGAAAAACCCTAGAACGTCTCCACAAATTTTCATATCATTTGTAACAACATAGATCCTAGTGCATCTCTATGTGTGAACGATATATTTGGCAAGCGACTATGCGAGGGTTTCAACTGGGTTGAGTGCAAGCAGCTCCAAAGGTTGGTTTTTAGGGCCTTCGAGCCCTAGCAACCAATATTTTTGTGGTTTATGCTCAATAATTTAGCCGAAAATGTTGTAGGGGATACAATATGGGTTAGAAATTTGTCTTTCAACAGATCATACTATGAACTTGAGTGACAACGGCTTCCAATTTGCTGCACAAAATAAAAGTGAAAACCATACCTTTCCACCGTGTCTACGACAAGGATTAAAGAGACCACGAAATAAGTTTCAAACAGTTAATCAAAAAATGGCTCATATCTCAAGTGAATCTGGTGCTAAGGTGCACCCACAAAATAATTCTACTATGAAAACCCTTGTCAAGGGTAAGAAATTTGAAGACTCAGTCCCAAAAATGAATTTTAGGGATGCGCTTCATGGTGGACAGCCTCAACCCAATGCTAATATCAATATTAGGGCTTCTCATAAACCTCTAATAATGCCTAAGATAGATCACAGGAAAATGGAGTCAGGATGTCTTAAAGAAGCTAATGGAACTCCTATTGTTAAGCTTGATATGGGTAACATTCAGACTGGCATTGAATATTTGGAAAAAAAAGGATTAATTTGTTGGTTCATGGGTTTTCGTCCGAGTTTATATACTTTCAAATTCTGGGCTGCAAAAATCTGGAAAACTAAAGGTGAGTTACAAATCTCTATTTATCCAAATGGTTATTTTTTTGTTTTATTTGCTAATAATTAAGATAGAGATAAAACTTTTCAAAGGGGTCCTTGGTTTTTTGGAAGGGTAGGGCTTTTCATGAAGCCCTGGCATACTAAATTTAAAGCCGAAGAAGAGATGCCTTCTATAGCTCCTGTGTGGGTTAGAATCTTTGGCCTCCCTATTGAATTTTGGAATCCTACTATTTTTTCTTCAATTGGAAACTCTTTAGGAACTTTTATGATGACTGCTGATTGTACTCAAAATTTTGAACATATTATTTATGTTCGAATTTGTGTTTTAATGGATTTTGACAAGAATCATGTAAGTGTTTAATTTTAGTGTGACAAAGCATTGCAATATACGATTTTTCTAGCTTTATAATTCATTCTATTTGCATTGATTGAGTTGATATATATATATATATATATATATATATATATATATATATAGGTATGTATATATATTTGTCTGTGTAATTGCAATATATATAGATACATTCATCAATATTATATAGTACTATAAATAAAGGAGAAGGTTTTAAAATGGGTCCTACAATATTTTACAACAGAAAGACCTGAAGACCAAAACGACAAAAACCGACCACCCAAAGGGAGAGGCAAACAAAAACAACAAAAAATACTAGAGACAACCTAAGGAATGGAACAAAGGGCTAGGGGGAACCAAGAAAGTTCAACCATAAAGTCCCAATATCCTTCCCAACGGCCACCACTACACTTCAAGGGCTAAAAAGATAAACGACTCTCAAGACATCAGTATAAAGAGAAGACCCTATCCCCCAAAGAGGCAATAGGGTACAACAATTAATAATGCTTTTCAAAAAATAAAAGTCCAAAAGAACCACGAACTAGAGGCCAACCACCAAAGACCTACGAGGACACAAATCGATCCAATAGAATCACGACACATGATGAAACATCTAACATCCATAAAGAAACAACCACCAACACATGGTAAAAAAAAATGTGGTAATAACCACCCAACATCCACCACATCAAGTCAAGATTCAAAAAATAAATATTAATGTCTCCAAGAGACACAAACAACAAGGATAAAACCATGAAGTCAAAGAGTAAAACATGATATCAAGCACAAAGAGCAAAAACATACAAGCAAATAACAAACCATAAATTCCTCGTATTGGCAAAAGACCACCAAGGACCTACAGATACATCGAGAACCCCACCACATACATAGCCCACAAACAAACTTTGACAAAATTTAAGGAATTTCATCCATCACATAGCAAATATCTCACTGGAAAAATTCTCTTGCCAAGTAGATAAACCTTGGGAATAAATGAATGTAATTGTAAGGATATTTTATTTATATATTTTATTGAATGAATGTAATTGTGTGAATATTTTATTTATATATATTGTGAGATCCTATGTGAAAAGCATTGAGTTTCTAATTATTATCTTAGAGCCACCATTGAGCTTTTTGGAAGACGAGTAACATTTATGAGAAGAGCAATATTTATAAAAGAGAAAAAGTATATCCAAATGAAGAAAGTCACATGAGGAGAGAAGCTATGAAAGTGAGCTGTTGATGGTAATATCTAAATTCAATAATGGAATTCATAGTGTCACCATAGCATAAGCTAAAATTAGGAAAACATTGGATAACATAAGTTGAGAGGAGAATGTTTGTAGATCATATGCAACAAAATAGAAAATATTAAAGAAGAATATCAAGCTAAAGGAGAATGTGGAAGAAAATAAAGTAGAAATAGAACCTACAAATACATGTTTGGAATGTGTAGGTAACACTTAAGTTACTAGGGACCATACCCTAATTTTACAAAATGAACCATAAACATAATTAAATCCATCTACTTTATTTTCCATAAACTATTTTTATTTGAGGACTGCGCAAACTTCCGAACTCGTTTCAGCCATATCTCACTCATCTGATCTCGTATTGAGCTGAAATTTTTATGGTAGATGCTTGAAAAACCCTAGAACGTCTCCAAAAATTTTCATTTCATTTGGAACAACACAAATCCTAGCTCATCTCTATGTGTGAACGATATATTTGGCAAGCGACTATGCGAGGGTTTCATCTAGGTTGAGTGCAAGCAGCTCCATAGGTTGGTTTTTAGGGCCTTCGGGCACTAGAAGCCAATATTTTTGTGGTTTATGCTCAATAATTTAGCAGGAAATGTTGTAGGGGATACAATATGGGTTAGAAATTTGTCTTTCAACAGATCATATTGTGAACTTGAGTGACAACGACTTCCAATTTGCTGCACAAAAGAAAAGTGAAAACCATACCTTTCCAACGTGTCTAGGGCAAGGATTAAAGAGACCACGAAATAAGTTTCAAATAGTTGATCAAAAAAAGGCTCATATCTCAAGTGAATCTGGTGCTAAGGTGCACCCACAAAATAATTCTACTATGAAAACCCTCGTCAAGGGTAAGAATTTTGAAGACTCGGTCCCAAAAATGAATTTTAGGGATGCCCTTCATTGTGGACAGCCTCAGCCCAATGCTAATATCAATATTAGGGCTTCTCATAAACCTCTAATAATTCCTAAGATTGATCACAGGAAAATAGAGTCAGGATGTCTTAAAGCAGCTAATGGAACTCTTATTGTTAAGCTTGATATGGGTAACATTTAGACTGGCATTGAAAATTTGGAAAAAAAATGATTAATTTGTCGGTTCATGGGTTTTCGTCCGAGTTTATCTGCTTTCAAAGTCTGGGCTGCAAAAATCTGGAAAACTAAAGGTGAGTTACAAATCTCTATTTATCCAAATGGTTATTTTTTTGTTTTATTTGTTAATAATGAAGATAGAGAGAAAACTTTTCAAGGGGGTCCTTGGTTTTTTGGAAGGGCAGGGCTTTTCATGAAGCCCTGGCATACTAAATTTAAAGTCGAAGAAGAGATTTCTTCTATAGATCCCATGTGGGTTAGACTCTTTGGCCTCCCTATTGAATTTTGGAATCCTACTATTTTTTCTTCAATTGGAAACTCTTTAGGAACTTTTATGATGACTGCTGATTGTACTCAAAATTTTGAACATATTATTTATGCTCGAATTTGTGTTTTAATGGATTTTGACAAGAATCATGTAAGTGTTTAATTTTAGTGTGACAAAGCATTGTAATATATGATTTTTCGAGATTTATAATTCATTCTATTTGCATTGCTTGAGTAGATAGATATATATATATGTATATATATATATATATATGTATATATATTTGTCTGTGTAATTGCAATATATATAGATACATTCATCAATATTATTCATCAATATTATATAGTACTATAAACAAAGGAGAGGGTTTTAAAATGGGTCCTACAATATTTTACAACAGAAAGACCAGAAGACCAAAATGACAAAAACTAACCTCCCAAAGGGAGAGGCAAAAAAAAACAACAAAAAATACTAGATCCAACCTAAGGAATGGAACAAAGGGCCAGGGGGAACCAAGAAAGTTCAACCCTAAAGTCCCAATATCCTTCCCAACGACCACCACTACACTTCAAGGGCTAAAAAGATAAACGACTCTCAAGACATCTATATAAAGAGAAGACCCTATCCCCCAAAGAGGCAATAGGGTACAACAATTAATAATGCTATTCAAAAAATAAAAGTCCAAAAGAACCACGAACTAGAGGCCAACCACCAAAGACCTACGAGGACACAAATCGATCCAATAGAATCACGACACATGATGAAACATCTAAAATCCATAAAGAAACAACCACCAACACATGGTAAAAAAAAATGTGGTAATAACCACCCAACATCCACCGCATCAAGTCAATATTCAAAAAATAAATATTAATGTCTCCAAGAGACACAAACAACAAGGATAAAACCATGAATTCAAAGAGTAAAACATGATATCAGGCACAAAGAGCAAAAACATACAAGCAAATAAGGCACCATAAATTCCTCATACTAGCAAAAGACGACCAAGGACCTACAGATACATCGATAACCCCACCACATACATAGCCCACAAACAACCTTTGACAAAATTTAAGGAATTTCATCCATCACATAGCAAATATCTCACTGTAAAAATTCTCTTGCCAAGTAGATAAACCCTGGGAATGAATGATTGTAATTGTAAGGATATTTTATTTATATATTTTATTGAATGAATGTAATTGTGTGAATATTTTATTTATATATATATTGTGAGATCCTATGTGAAAAGCATTGAGTTTCAAATTATTGTCTTAGAGCCACCATTGAGCTTTTTGGAAGATGAGTAACATTTATGAGAAGAGCAATATTTATAAAAGAGGAAAAGTATATCCACATGAAGAAAGTCACATGAGGAGAGAAGCCGTGAAAGTGAGCTGGTGATGGTAATATCTCAATTCAATAATGGAAGTAAAAGTAAGAAAACATTGGATAACATAAGTTGAGAGGAGAATTTTTGAAGATCATATGCAACAAAATAGAAAATATTAAAGAAGAATATCAAGCTAAATGAGAATGTGGAAGAAAATAAAGTAGAAATAGAACCTACAAATACATGTTTGGAATGTGTAGGTAACACTTTAGTTACTAGGGACCATACCCTAATTTTACAAAATGAACCATAAACATAATTAAATCCATCTACTTTAATTTCCATAAACTATTTTTATTTGAGGATTGCGCAAACTTCCGAACTCATTTCGGCCATATCTCTCATCCGAACTCAGGTTGAGTTGAAATTTTGACGATAGATGCTTGAAAAACCCTAGAACATCTCCACCAATTTTCATATCATTTGGAGCAACACAGATCCTAGCGCATCCCTATGTGTGAACGATATATTTGGCAAATGACTATGTGAGGGTTTCATCTGGGTTGAGTGCAAGCAGCTCCAGAGGTTGGTTTTTAGGGCCTTCGGGCCCTAGAGGCCAATATTTTTGTGGTTTATACTCAATATTTTAGCAGGAAATGTTGTAGGGGATACAATATGGGTTAGAAATTTGTCTTTCAACAAATCATACTATGAACTTGAGTGACAACGGCTTCCAATTTGCTGCACAAAAGAAAAGTGAAAACCATACCTTTCCACCGTGTCTAGGGCAAAGATTAAAGAGACCACGAAATAAGTTTCAAACAATTGATCAAAAAATGGCTCATATCTCAAGTGAATCTGGTGTTAAGGTGCACCCACAAAATAATTCTACTATGAAAACCCTTGTCAAGGGTAAGAATTTTGAAGACTCGGTCCCAAAAATGAATTTTAGGGATGCCCTTCATGGTGGACAGCCTCAGCCCAATGCTAATATCAATATTAGGGCTTCTCATAAATCTCTAATAATGCCTAAGATTGATTACAGGAAAATAGAGTCAGGATGTCTTAAAGCAGCTAATGGAACTCCTATTGTTAAGCTTGATATGGGTAACATTCAGACTGGCATTGAAGATTTGGAAAAAAAAGGATTAATTTGTCGGTTCATGGGTTTTCGTTCGAGTTTAACTACTTTCAAAGTCTAGGTTGCAAAAAGCTGGAAAACTAAAGGTGAGTTGCAAATCTCTATTTATCCAAATGGAAAACTAAAGTATGTCGCAAGACCAATCAATATCATATGGTAAAATAAGGTGAAAAGCTTGTAGAGGAAGGTAAGATTAATGCCCTTCCCAACATTTTTAGCCTTGGTATTAATGAAGATTATCACTTGGAATATTAGAGGACTCAAAGGGAGTCTTTCAAAACAAAATGAAATTAGAAGAATGATTCAGATAAATCATCCACATCTTGTTTTCCTTCAAGAAACAAATATGTCAATGGAGGATATGGACTTAATTGCCAATAAAATTTGGCCAGCTGGAAAAGTGGTTTTCCTTAGTTCCCAAGGGACTTCGTGTGGAATTGCCTGTCTTTGGGACCTGAAAGAGGTAGTTATTCACCATATGGTTTGCAGTTGGGGTTTGTTGGCTATAGCTATTCAAAGTAGAAATTCCAACCAGATTATGCTCTACATTACTGTTTATGCCCTGAATTCTTTGGAGGAAAAAATAAGACAGTGGAAGGATATTACTCATATTATCTCTCATTTTCCTAAATCTTGGATCTTGATTGGAGGAGATTTCAATACCATCCTCTATCTGGATGAGAAAATGGGGGAAATAGAAATTTGGACAAAAGTACTGACCTCATGAGCGAATATATTGCAAACCTCCATTTTTTGGATATCCAACTAGATAATGGCCTTATGACTTGGTCTAACAAAAGGCAAGGCTTAGCTTGTATAGTGGAGAGATTGGATATGTTTTTGCTCTCTAAAAATTTCTTAATCCATGGTCACATTCCTAAAGTGAAAACTCTTAATAATGTTGGTTCGGATCATTGGCCAGTCATGGTGGAAATGTGGAAAACCAATGTGAGTTTCTCTCCTTTTCATTTTCAATTAATGTGGCTTAGAGACATTTCCTTCAGACCTCGTGTGCAACAATGGTGGAAGGAAGGTAAACCTAGGCATGGGACTAAGATGTTCTATTTTGCCAAAATACTACAATACATTAAATCCAAAATCAAGACTTGGAACTAGAAAGAGTTTGGGGATGTTCATAAAAAAAAACATGAAGTTATTGCTCATCTTGAAAATTTGAATAAGAAAATCCGTTTAGATGGCCTCACAGAGAAGAGAAGTGCAAATGAAATTAAACTCACAACTCAGTTAGAGGAATGGGAAAAAAGAGAAGAAATATTATGAAAGCAAAAATCTAGAATTCAATGGCTCAAAGAAGGAGATCGAAACACAAATTTCTTCCACAAATATTTTCTAGCTTGAAGATCTCACAACTTTATTTCTTCCTTAATATCAGATTCTAGAGATGTTGTTTATACTTGGGATGGCATGAACTCTATTGTTGTTGATTACTTTTCCAATATTTATACTACTACTAGTAGACACCAAAACAGCACCAATCCGATTACGTGACTGCAAACACTGATCGCTTTGACAAACACAGCCCCCAGGGCAGCCCTCAGAGGTTAAACAGTGGTCCTAACCACTTTTATAGCAATTTTGTAAGGTCAAAAGGGCAATTTGGCACATTTAGGCACTTTGCTCACTATTTGTCTCACCCAGTGGACGAATTCTAACTCAGAATTCGTCTCACCCAGGGAAGAATTCTGAATTCGTCCCTGGTAGGGACGAATTCTGAGTTTAACGGGCAAAAGGAAGAATGGTGCCAAGTGGCAGCCCAGGACAGCCAGTTGATGACTCCTGCCCCGCACGCGTGTGTAGGTGGACAGAGGGGCCGTTAGAAGACTGTCACAAGGGGCAATTATGAAAGCCCAAGTCATGGAGGACTCCCCCTCCCTCATGGGAAGACAAGACTGCCACATGGCACCTATGACCAACACGTGGCGCCTATGCTTCCCTCTCAAAAGAGACCCCATGGGTCTATAAAAGGTGGGACTTTTCTCACCCAAAATATGCAGGTTGAAGGAGATTTCAAGCAACGAAGTGCTGTCGAGTTGAAGACCCACTTGCATCCCTTTTGGTTCACCTTCTCGCATCCACCAATCTCTTTTGCAAGGGAGGTTGTTGGGTGGCTTTTGGAAGCTTGAGCCTGACCCAAATCCAACACATGGACACCTGAACCAACCAATTTGCCGACCCCCCAATCCTAAGAGGTTTTGGGCCCATCCCTAGTGGATTGGCTCCGAAGTCAAGTGCCAACGGTGGGAGGCCCACCTGGGCACCCCCGCACTTCCTAAGTTCCATTCTTTTTAGCATTCTAGATTATTTGTTCGCATTGCATATTGTGTCATTTTGTTTGGTGAACTCATAGCTGCAATTTCATAACTTTTGATCAGATTCTAGTATGTTTTGTGTCGCTTTGTTGTTTCACTAACTTGCAGGTGGCGATATCAAATTCCTGAGGATAGAGGCCAAATTGGGAGAATCCGACCATCTGGGTCGTCCCAAAATGGCCCCAATTACATAACCCCTCTGTCTGCAGGTGTTTTGGAGGTCTCGAGAGCCGACATTGGAACAGATCACTTCGGATTTTCCAACACAAAAGAATTCGTCCCACCCAGGGACGAATTGCAGTCAGAATTCGTCCTGCCCAGGGACGAATTCCAGGTGAAAGCAGATTAGCCGACTGTTTCAGTGGTAATGGCTTTCTGGTAAGATCTTCTATTTTTTGTCAGTTTTTCGGGCTATTTGGATTCACTTGTACTTACTATTTCAGGCAAGTGTTTACATGCATCTTTGATGATTTTAGAGAACAAACACCTTTTATTTGTAGCAGATGCTACTGACATATTCGTTGTTTCTTTGTTCGCAGGAAGAGCAGCAGAGGTCAAAGACTCATCAACATCAGCGATGGCAGCATTTTGGCCCGCCCATTTCAATCATGGGCACGCGGAAAGAGGAACATTAAGTGATTGTAATCAAATTCTTTTAACGCTCCTAGCCCCTAAAAAGGGAGGAGGCATCATTGTAACAGAGATCAAGAGATTTTAATGAAAGGGCTATGTTTTCTCCATTTGCTTGTATCTCATTTACATGTGTCTCTTTCGTTTCATGCATTTTACATTTCTAGGACTTAAGCGCATTTGATTTTGGTTGCATCGCAATTAGTGTTTCCTTTGCCCGAAATCTCGTGCTTTCAGTGGCGATCACGGTGGGACCCTGTCCCTATTTTTTTTTTTTAAAATCACAAAAACTGATCAGGTTTTTGTGTTTTGTGCTTGACAGGTACATTTTTTTGTTGCAGACTGCTATTCGTCTCTGACTGTTACGAATTCTTAACTGCAATTCGTCTGACCCTGAGACGAATTCAAATTCATCTCTGGGAGGGACGAATTCTGTTCTGCAATTCGTCTCCCAGAGGGACGAATTCCTGCCTGTGGATTTTCAGAGCAAAAATTCAGAAGCAACTGGAGCAGGCAGAGAAGAGGTAGGGATTTTTATAATCTCTGTTAAAATTTCTGTTTCTATTTCTGTTTCTTTGACTGTTTTCATTTTATCCTGCATTACTTAGGGAAAGTCATTTATGCTTGTTTCATTTTCGCTAAATAAAATGAATCCCACACACATCACGAAACAATTTTAAACCAAGGAGCTGGTCGTAAGACCCCAGCCCTTGAGCAAGACCAACGGTGGGTTCATCACCACCTTGGCTTAGCTTTGCATCCATTTCTCGATTGTCAACTGTTGTTAGGCGTAAATCCTGACGAAAGCGGATCGAGTGTCACTGGGGTGATTCCCATGCGCGCGAGGATAAGTTTTCTATGGTAGGTGCCATTAACAGGACAATCCCCCTTTCGTACCACCTACGTACCACGTACCTTCTGCTCTCACGTACCTATAGTCTCCCTCTCGTAAGGGCGGGTATATAGAGAGGTTGGTATATCGGCCTGGTTGGTATATTGAAGGGGCGACCATTTTGGGAGTTATATGAGCCGTCATAATGCATTTAAACGTTCTTCAAAACCTACAAAAACAAAACAAAACATCAAAATGCACCAAACCAGTCTAGGGCACACCAATAATCCTTAAAAGAGATAATCACGATTTGTGTATGCGTGTGTTCAATTCTGCTTAGTGTAGACAAAAAAAAAATAAAAATCATCATAAAAGAGATAAAAATCTACTTAGATAGTGTAGACGCACCGCAATGGTGTACACCCACAGCCAAGCCCAATCAAGGGCAGAAGCTCCGAAAGGTACACAAGAAGCAGGCACAAGTCACCTTCGCTTCAGTCCTGAGGATTTGGTCATACCGCCTTATCGGTCTAACCTACAAAAGAATCCAATTCAGAATCCTCGGTGGGGTATGCCCATTCAAAGTAGCCCCTTTCGGGAAGATGCCTTACATGTAGACCTTGACGTAAATAGAGGATCACCTCTTGAGGTTAGGCATGAGTGGCCACCATGCGATGAAGCGCTAGACAGGCACACCGTCCATTTGGAGGGGCAACGTGGATATGGCGTCCCTTCTTTACCTATCATCAGAACAGAGAGACCAAATCCGGAGCACAGGGCTCCTTACATAGGGTGACCTAACTCCGCCCGCCCCCTTCACACCCGTGAAAGGGAGTACGAGGAAAGCCATCGCATTCCTCGAGGACAACAAACAACGCGGGAACCTTGCATTTCCGCACCAACCGGGTATCATGATCACCCCTTGAGGCCAGAACCTCGAGTACATACCGCCTACCTCGATAGAGGGAAGCGACCCATTGAAACTTTAGAACATCAAACTCGAGGCAAACACATAGGAGAAACATTCGAACCTCCTGAGAAAAATAGGGTAGACCAAATTGACCCGATAGTTGCTAGACAGGCCACCCATCAAGCCCAAATCATGCGGCTTAAACAAAATCATCAGGAGATAGAGTACCGACACCGCTTGGATAGAGAGCGCATGCAACGCGAAGTGGATGAGTTACGCTATGAATTACCTGAGAGGGGGCCAACCCCTCGCATCCAAAGAGCCGAACAACATGAGAGGCATAATCTGTTAATGCAGGACAGGTCTCCACGACCTCGTCAAGCTTTGCCTCCGAGACCTTATAGACCCGAGAGGGAGGCTACTCCCCGAAATGATGATGGGTACCTTCAGCGAGGACTCGATCAAGGTCATAGGTTTCGCCCAGAGACTCCTCAAGAATTTTATGAGGAGTACGAACCAAAAATAGAATATGCTGAAACTCCCCATCAAGGCAGGAGGATTGCCATTCGGCCACCTCTCCATAGGCCCCCAGTTTACCATAACTTACAACAAGAACAAACAAGAGAGGAAGAAATAAAATCTTCCGATGCATACAAAGCGCTATTAGAGCGTTTGGAGTCTATGGAAACAAAAGCTGCTGGGCATCAAAAACCCACATTACGTCAACTCCGCAGTAATCCGGTGCATCCCTCAGTGCCTACACCTCTTTACCCCGAACACTTCAAGTTGCCTCAATTGGCCATCTTTAAAGGTGAGGAGGACGCACAGGAACACGTTACAAGATTTCTGAGCCAATGCTTCGGCATCCAAGATAATGACGCATTGTTGCTTAGAACATTCATAACCACATTCGCAGGCCCTGCCTCGGATTGGTTCACACAACTACCCAAACACAAACATAAGCAACTTAGATCAATTAGTAGATGCGTTTCTTGAACGCTTTGCCTTCAACACAAGGAAGAAGGCATCACTGAGTGATCTGGCGAGCCTCAGACAATTTGAGGAAGAAACAATGGCAGCATACGGGAATCGATGGAGAGATTTGCTTTCTAAGTTACCCTACCGTCCTCCTATGTCTGATCTCACGCAGATGTTCGCAAAAAGTTGCTTAAAATCAATCTCTGGTCTATTGTTGTTGTGGCAATACGACAGCTTAGAAGAAGCTTTGGCACAAGCCAGAGTCATAGAAGAGATTAAAATAGGTGAAGGCGCAATCGCTAAGCCTAAAAAGAAAGAGTGGAATAAAACCACTAAAATCGGGACAACGCAACCACAACATGCTGTAGTCAACCAAGTTGCGATAAATGTTCCCGTGCCTGTGCAAGAAACGCAGCCCCAAAAGGCTAATTACCAGGCAGTGCCTCCTGCTTATGAAAGAGATAATAGAAGACAGGAGCAGAATTACCCGCGTCGCCCTAGACGACATTTCACCCCATATGCGGAGTCTAGGGATTCCTTATTTGACCGCTTGTCAACGGAAAATTTAGTCACTCTACTAGAAATTCAAACTATAGACCCTAACATTCCCAAGCCTAGGGGGTACAGAGAAGAATTGTATTGTAGATTCCATAGGCGCAGAGGACATGACTTGAATGGGTGCTGGAAATTCAAAGAACTAGTCCAGGATTTGATCGACAACAGAACATTGGTCGTGGACAACCCCATCGCACCAAACAACCAACAAATGGGGGTATTCAAGGACCCCTTGCCTACCCACGAGGCACAAACAAAACCACTCCAGATTAACGAGGTGCGACAGGATCTTCCCACGTAGGGATTTGTGGGAATGATTAGCATAGTAACGAGGAACAGAAGGTACCCAGCAGTTGCCCCCGAGGTAGCTACGAGGGAAGTTTCGACAACATCGCAGCCTCAACAACGCCCAACACAGTTGCCTCCGCCTAGACCCGAGGTCACGATACGGACCAAACTCACGCAGAGTTTGCGGACCACATCGGCTAGGCTGTCCATTTACGAGCTTATTCAACAGTCAGCACCCCATAGGGAAGCTCTTATGGACATTTTAAAAGCCATCGAATTACAGCCTCACGAAGCTAATTCTTTCAACAACTTCGTGGGACATGTGAAACAATGTACGGAGCCGGTCATCACATTCAGAGAAGATGAAGTCAAAACGATATCAAATGACATGGCAGATCCACCCCTGCACGTTATCGCGTGGGTCAACGGGATTCCGTACAAGAGGGTGTTGATAGATACTGGCTCGTCCAGTAACATCATTACCACTGCAGCCTTAAAACATTTGAAGTTGCCAGCCTCTCACATCACAGCCTCCACGTATACACTACGAGCTTTTAACGATGCAATATGCTCGACAGTCGGCACAGTTGTTCTGCCTATCCGGTAGGACAAAAATCAATACCTACACTGTGCCATGTGCTAGAAGGCGAGATGGCTTATAATATAATGCTAGGGCGGCCTTGGATCAGGGACATGAAGTGTGTCCCTTCGATCGCCCACCAATGCTTAAAGTATGCTTTTGAAGGAGAAATACATGTAGTCCCAATGGACTTAGAGCCCTTCAAGTATTGCAATGCGGTACAATTCATACCTCAATCGACCCTCCCTTCAACGCATTTGGATTTCCAGTTAAATCCATCTAAACAGGGTCCGATACCGTAGGCACCACTGGTGGCCAACAAGGCAAAATCCCAGCCAGGTGAGACTTCATCACCTGCTCCTTCATCATCAATGCCACCTATCATGGCCCAACAGAAGGACAAGGGAAAACAGATCATGGAAGAGGTTAAACCCTTAGAAGAAAAGCTGCCCACAATCTCAACGGTATCAACGGAGGAAACACCCAGCAAAACAGAAACTAAGACACCTGAACCCCCAAACATGGAATGGAGTCAGGAAGGACTACCGTTTCCTCCGACCCAATCATCAACAATCACTGTTGAAATGGCCAGTACGGGCCTGGGGGAGTACTTAGTGCAGAATGTCATGGCAACGCCAGCATTGGAGTCAGTACAAGACATGGGAAGACCTCGCCTTCCCATAGGGACAGTTGTTCCTCTAGGCTACCCTCCAAACCAGACGAATTTCATGTATGGGGGCCTTGATCATGGTCTTGAACCATGCCAACAAAAGGAAGCAGACGAAGAGCCTTTTGTTGAAAACATCAACTATCTGTCAAACCCAAATTTTGCCCTAAAATATCTTGGCCAATGCAATTGGCATGGATACGAGCTAGGCGGATATGAGCAAGGGATGCGGGTCCTTTGCCAACCAAGATATCAGATGCCATATGACAAGTCAGGAGTAGGGTTCAACCACCCCCTGCCCTTAGACATCTTGGTTGAGAATATGCAAGGCCTAGAAATAGGCAACAAGGGGGGATTGGCACAAGATCCGTATGCCAATCCAAATACGGAATACACACTGGGAGACTACCTCCCATGGTCAACAAACACCCCTAGAAATAGCAGTAATCCCTCTCCTTTGCTAGAGAGAGGTGAAAGTTCGGATAGTAATCCTCAAAGAGAACATCAACGACTTTCGGACATCTTTCTGAAGCTGTTCCCCTTAGAGGTTCCAGATGAAACAATACGGTGTCAAGAGAATCAGGTCCCTCCACCAAGAGTGGAACAACCGCAAGGGGACCAGATTAACTTACTGGAACAAGGAGAGTCCTCAACGTCGCAAGTAACAGTTGCTGAAGAGGATGAACAATTTTGGATCTTCGAAAGTGACTCAGAAGATGAAATCGAGATGGACTATCTCAGACATGTGCGACGACATCACCGCCCGTTAACTCATGAAGATCTAATGGGACAGATGGGCATTCTGTTAGGACATGAATGGTGGGTAGACCCAGCGAGGTGGGACCAAGTGTTGGACCCATGGCTCCAAATTCAAGATGAGCATCGTCCACCTCGAGATCCCATCATGACATCAGTGCCGAGAAAAGACCCTGCCCTCCTTTTCGCACATAGGCATGAATTCGCACCTAGGGAAGATCCATTCGTGCCTGTTCCCGTAGAGCCAGATCCGGAGTATAAGGAGCATCTACAAGAATCAAGTCGTCACACCCGCGATTCTGGAGACCAAATTCATTCCATCCACATGGTCTCCATTGATTTGATCGAACCCATCCGCAATCCGACCGATCCATCATGGCCATTGCATCTAGACATAGATGCCATCGACCGGGATCGCGTCAATTCACCTTTATCACCATCAGAGTATCGGCCTTTCGGTGAAATGCTTCATTTCACCCCAAGGATGACTCAGGATGTCTTTCAAGCTAAAGAGGGACCCGAGGTTCCAAACGTAGACCTAAACTCAGCTAATGATATCCATTTGATCCCAACTCCACATCAGTTGGAGGACGGATCCCACATGTCAGTCGAGGAGACGACTGACGTAGATATCGGCACAGATATAAAGAATCCACAAATTATTAGGTTGGGGGTAAGTCTTTCCCCCGAAGAGCAAGCCGATTACATTGCCCTTCTCAAAGAGAAGAAGGAGGTTTTTGCATGGTCGTATAAAGATATGCCAGGACTAGACCCGCAGCTAGTCATGCACAATTTAACGCTTGATCCGACAATCAAGCCTGTAAAGCAAAAACTACGAAAGATGCACCCAACAAGTGGCCTTGATGGTCAAAGACGAATTGCAAAAACTGTTGGATGCACAATTTGTCATCTGCGTGGATTATCCGCCATGGTTGTCCAACATGGTTCCCGTCAAGAAGCCCGATGGGAGGATTCGCATATGCACCGATTTTTGAGACCTAAACAAAGCGAGTCCTAAGGATGATTTCCCCTTGCCGAGCATCGACACATTGGTAGACGCTATAGCAGGCCACGAAATGCTCTCCTTAATGGATGGTTTCTCAGGATACAATCAAATTCGTATCAATCCTGAGGATCAACTCAAAACGGCGTTCACAACGCCTTGGGGGACATTTTGTTATAAGGTCATGCCTTTTGGCCTTAAAAATGCTGGCGCTACATACCAACGTGCCATGACATATATCTTCCATGATTACATGCACACAACTTTGGAGGATTACATGGATGATTTGTTAGCCAAATCTCTTTTACGCTCAGATCATCTCGGTGACTTAAGCAAGATTCTCGATCGCCTCATAGAGCATAAGGTAAGACCGAATCCCAAGAAGTGCGTATTCGGCGTCACATCTAGAAAACTCTTGGGTTTTATAGTCTCAAAGCGAGGCATCGAAGTGGACCCAAACAAAGTCAAGGCAATCCTTGAAATGGCTCCCCCAACCACTATCAAGCAGCTCAGAAGTCTGCAAGGAAAGGTCGCATCGATTAAACGCTTCATAGCGCAATTATCTGACAAATGCCGACCAATGAACAAATTATTGCACAAGGGGGTCACATTTCATTGGGATGATGAGTGCCAGTCAGCCTTTGACGAAATCAAACAATACTTGGCTTCGCCACCAGTATTGGCACCACCTAGACCAGGAGTGCCGTTCTACTTATACATCTCAGCTACTGAGGTGGCACTGGGAGCCATGCTAGCCCAAAAGAATGAACTTCACAAAGAACAGGCTACTTACTATCTTAGCCGCACCCTGGTCAGTTACGAACTTAACTATGCATACGTTGAGAAACTCTCTTAGCGGTGGTGTTTGCTACCAAAAAGCTATGCCACTACATGCTGAGCAACACTACGTATGTTGTGTCTAAGGAGAATCCATTGCGATACATGATGAGTCGTACTTATCATAGTAGTCGCACGACAAAATGGATCATGTTGTTGACAGAATTTGACATTGAGTTCATCGGACAAAAATCTATCAAAGGACAAGTCATAGCCGATCAACTAGCAGAGGCTCCTCTTGAAGATGATCAGCCTCTGACAATAGAACTACCCGATGATGGGGTCTTCCATGTCTCAGAATCGCCAGATTCTGATGAGCCTGAGTCACAGGCCGACATAACCCTATTCTTCGATGGTTCCAAGTGTGAGCAAGGGGGTGGCACAGGAATTGTATTCTTCACACCGCAGGGCACTCCAATGCCCCTGTCATTTAAATTAAACTTCCAGTGCACCAACAATAATGCAGAATATGAAGCCTTGCTCCTAGGTCTTCAAACAACAATCGCCATGAACATCAAAAGACTGAACATCTTTGGTGATTCGCTGTTAATCGTCAATCAAGTCAAAGGGGTATATCAATGCAAATGCCCAGTTCTGAAGGCCTATAAAGCCCTCGTGGACAAATTCTTGGAAAAACTTGAATGGTATGACATCGAGGCACTCCCTCGATCATCGAATCGTTTTGCGGACACAATGGCCTCCCTAGGGTCACTAATTCCACAAGACCTTTCCGGTGATATGACAACCATTCAAGTCAAAACATTATCGCAATCCGTGATGGAGCGTGCAAGCTCAGATTTGGCGCCAGGAATCCACATGATCCAGATTGAACCATCCTCGGATAAGTTCTTTCGAATTCGAGATCGTCTGAAACGTGCCAACTGGGGGTCCTTGTTTTCCCCTACTCCCATTAATAGCAACACAATGCTATTTTTACAAGTTTTATCCCAATCAGCATTTGTTAGGGAAGAACTTCAAAAGGGATTGGTTGTTCATACTGTCGAGGTTTCTAATCAACAGGACTGGTATTTACCCATAAGAGATTACCTCAAGTTAGGTAATCTTCCCTTTGGATTGACACACGCCGCAAAACGAACATTCAAGCAGAAAGCGGCAAAGTATGTCTTGATAGGAGACATTTTGTATCGTCGAAGCTATGATGGAATTCTTCTTCGTTGTTTGGACCAGCAAGAGTCCACTTGGGCAGTCGCCCAAGCGCATGACGGTACATGCGGTGGCCACTTCAATGGTATGGCCATTGCAAAGCGCATTCTCCGCATGGGCTATTATTGGCCATCTTTAGAGCGAGATTGTTGCGAATATGTCAAGAAGTGCATGAAATGTCAACATCATGCCAATTTGATGCACGTACCTTCCCAGGCCCTACAGACAGTCCAATATGCTTGGCCATTTTCGTAGTGGGGCCTCGATCTAATCGAAAAGATCTCCCCTGCATCATCAGGCCGTCACACGTTTATCATAACGGCCATAGAATACTTTACCAAATGGGTGGAAGCAATTCCGTTAACCTCAACGAAAGGACCCCGCATTGTGGAGTTCATCTTGCATAACATCATATGTCATTTTGGTATTCCATCCAAAATAATCTCAGATAATGGGCCATCATTCAAGAACAAAGACGTGCGTGCTTTGACCACAAAGTACAAAATTCAGCACAGCTTTTCAACACCCTATTATCCACAAGCAAACGGGCAAGCAGAGGCATCAAACAAAACACTAGTCGCCATCCTTAAAAAGATAGTCACAGATAGTCATAAGGATTGGCACATACAAATCCCACTTGCCCTTTGGGCTTATCGCACTAGCATTCGGACGCCCACTAGGGCAACTCCATTTTCGCTCGTGTATGGCTCAGAGGCAGTAATGCCTCTCGAGTTGGAAATTCCTTCCCTCCGCATATCAATGCAGGAGTTTATCGATGATGACACTGCGCGGCAAGCCCGATTAGACCAACTTACGTTGCTGGATGAACGACGCGTTAATGCTCTCGAGCATTTACGTATCTATCAAGAGCGACTTAAAAGGGCTTACAACATGAAAGTTCACCTAAGGGACTTTCGGGTTGGTGATTTGGTTTTGAAGGAAAACCAACAGAACTCAAATTTTCCGTCCCACATGAGGGACAAATTCATGGCAAATTGGTTAGGTCCATATGTCATTGATAGCATAATAGGACCCGAGACATACCGGCTAGCTTCTCTTGATGGTATCAAGGAAACAGAACCCTTGAATATCAGTCATTTACGAACATTCCACATCTAAGAAAGCCATATCCTCAAAAAGTTCCAAGGATTATCGCAATCACTTGGTCACCACAAAAAGCTCCAAGGATTATCACAATCACTTGGTCACCACAAAAAGCTCCAAGGATTATCGCAATCACTTGGTCAAAACAAAAAGCTCCAAGGATTATCGCAATCACTTGGTCACCACAAAAAGCTCCAAGGATTATCGCAATCACTTGGTCATCACAAAAAGCTCCAAGGATTATCGCAATCACTTGGTCACCACAAAAAGCTCCAAGGATTATCACAATCACTTGGTCAACACAAAAAGCTCCAAGGATTATCGCAATCACTTGGTCACCCAAAAAGCTCCAAGGATTATCGCAATCACTTGGTCACACCAAAAAGCTCCAAGGATTATCGCAATCACTTGGTCAAACCTAAAAAGCTCCAACGATTATCGCAATCGCTTGGTCAAATTCATCAATAGAGAGTTCTTCTAGCACCGCATATTCACATTCACAAAATCAATCCATCAAAAATACAAAAATATGTAGCTGCATTAAGCATTGCATCCATACATTGCATATTCGTGGTTGTATAGGTCAAAGGCACCATAGGCTGCAATTGCTCTGCTAGTCCATCTTGTTTCGCATTGTTCCATTTTACAAAAACAACAAAAACACCATGCATAACTTTTACCGCACTACGATCGATGGTCCGTAAATGTACCAAGAGTTTCAGTGATTCAGTCATCATTTTCCTCTTTAGCCATGTAATGTATCAAGTCGAATAGATTTTACGAAGGTAGAGTCATACTTGAAATACACCTTGTTACGTAACATCCCAACACAAATTAAAACACATAAAACAATTCTTGAGTTGTGTGAACGAAAGATGAAACCTGCAAAGTAATCTAGGTCACCACAAGCGAAACGGTTATCTTGCTCATCCCCCTGTGCGAATGACCCAAAGAATGCTGAGAGTTGGCAAAAGGACAAGCATCCTCCCTACCCAATTCCCTAAGAATCCCTAAGTTCTCAATAGTTGCAAAACATCAAAAATTTGCAAAACGTCAAAAATCAAATATTTGACATCCTACAAGTGCACACATCAAAGGGCACAAACGATAGTGATTTTCATCACTCCATATCCCCAATCCCTTGCTCAAAAGAAAAACAAATCAAAATAAACAGTGATCTTATCACTACAAACGAGCAAGTATCCCAATACAATTGAAGAAAAGAAGGGAGTTGAACTTGAATCCCTGGAACTCTCAGCATTCTAAAAGGTCATAAGGCAAGCCTCAGTACCGATTTGGTTGATAGCCTATCGATAATTGGCGGTAAACCTCTCGCATGACGATATATCTATCACATTAACTTGCGTACAGATCAATGTTTGCATGTGGATGAGCTAGCTTATGGCATCCTGGATAACACCGCAGATTAATCTAACTAAATACAACAAAGGAGTTAGTGGAGCTAATTAGGTGATCCTCAGTACAGGTTCGGTTGAAAGCCCATCTGGCACTGGTGGTATCCTGATAAATACCACAATAATGAACTCAATTGCACACACAGGGATGTGAAATAGCTTGGTCAAAAACAAGTCCGATTCATACCTTGTTCAAAAGTCTTGTAAGATAAAGTACAGTCATGGCTAGTGAGTTAAAACCGTCTCGAGTCTCGAAAAACCTTAGCTACATTTCTAAACCAACTGCGCTACTTTTCATCCTTACAATACCATCAAAAAATACAAAAAGAGAAAACCACATGTATACATACAAGAGCCATACATTACAGCAATCGCCTAAAAACAAAATAATAGAGTTCTAAACAGTCCTTGGTGCCATAGCCAAACATCACAAACCCCATTCATCCATTTCATATCTGCATATCACATATAAATCAAAACCATTTGCATTCATCATAGCATATGCATCCATCAAAATAAATCAACATGCATACATCCATATTCATCAACCATCATGCACAAGATCAAAGAAAATCAAAACAACAAAAACAACAAATAAATGCAACACAAAAACAAAAAGCAATAAACATTGCCAGACACAAGTGCTCTTGCACTTAACCTCTTGGCATAGAAAAATTGATGTCGGGGTCTACATTGTCACTATCCTACTCCCTAAGAAGGCTACCATAGCCGGACCGCTCCACGGGAAGACTCAATCACCCCAAAGAAAAGGAGGGAAGGCCCACTCAAAAACAACAGAAAATCAAAAAAAAAAAAAAAAAAAAAAAAACCGCGCCCCAGAGGCCCCCCCCCCACCCCCCTGGCAAAGAAAAAATGGTGGTGGGGTCTACATTGTCACTATCCCCTACCCCTAGAAGGCTACCATAGCCGGACCGCTCCACGAGGAAGACGGATTGTCGACAATTTCACCCCCATTAGATGGCGTCACAAAAGGGTCAAAACCCATTCAAAAACAACAAAAAAAAAATGCAACACAAACAAAAAGCAATAAACATTGCCGGACACAAGTGCTCTTGCACTTAACCTCTGGGCAAAGAAAATCGATGTCGAGGTTCAAATTATCACTCTCCTACTTCCCCAAGAAGGCTACCATAGCCGGACCGCTCCACGGGAAGATGGGTTTTCGATGATTTCACCCCATTACGGCATCACCAAAAGGGTTAACACCCACCAAAAATAGGTCCAAATGTTGGAAAAATTGCACATGCTTAACGGTAAACCCTCTAAAGGCACCCTTGCACAAGTCATCTTGGGTCAAGCGACTCATCGCTTTTCTCACGAAGGTCATTCCCTCATCGATTCGTCGCTTGAGGGGGTAGTCACACTTAGTCACCAATCAACAATCACACACCCAATTAAGGAAAACGACATGCATTCAAAGAATCATTGACAAAGACAATCACGCTCCTGCTTGGGGCAGTAAACAAGCAACAATCAAATCAATCAAACACTTGGCATTTCGTGAATCATGAACACAAGGTTCCCCTGTGGATAAAACGCCCTTCGCCTATTCATGACTCGATCAATGTCTAAGCTCAAGTCACACCTCACCAAAATAGGTTAACACTTGAAACCAAACTCCTTAGCTCGTCGAAAGCAAGGATTCAAGAATGCATGCCCTTTCCATACTTGGGGCATCAAAAGTTGGTTAGGTTACCAAGAAACCCTAATCATTAGTGCTTTGGTTATCTATTTTTGCTCGACGCTGCGCTATGCACAGCGCATCCCAAAAAGGGGCATCTGTAGACACCAAAACAGCACCAATCCGATTATGTGATTGCAAACACTGATCGCTTTGACAAACACAGCCCCCAGGGCAGCCCTCGAGAGGTCAAACAGTGGTCCTAACCACTTTTATAGCAATTTTGTAAGGTCAAGAAGGGCAATTTGGCACCTTTAGACACTTTGCTTAGTATTCGTCCCACCCTGGGACGAATTCAAATTGGAATCCGTCTCACCCAGGGACGAATTCTGAATTCGTCCCTGGGTGGGACGAATTCCAAGTTTAACGGGCAAAAAGAAGAATGGTGCCAAGTGGCAGCCCAGGACAGCCAGTTGATGACTCTCGCCTCGCACACGTGTGTGGGTGGACAGATAGGCCGTTAGAGGACCGTCACAAGGGGCAGTTATGAAAGCCCAAGTCAATGGAGGACTCCCCCTCCCTCATGGGAAGACATGACTGCCACATGGCACCTATGACCAACACATGGCATTTGTGCTTCCCTCTCAAAAGAGACCCCATGGGTCTATAAAAGGTGGGACTTTTCTCACCCAAAATATGCAGGTTGAAGGAGATTTCAAGCAACGAAGTGCTGCCGAGTTGAAGACCCACTTGCATCCCTTTTGGTTCACCTTCTCGCATCCACCAATCTCTTTTGCAAGGGAGGTTGTTGGGTGGCTTTTGGAAGCTTGAGCCTGACCCAAATCCAACACATGGACACCTGAACCAACCAATTTGCCGACCCCCCAATCCTAAGAGGTTTTGGGCCTATCCCTAGTGGATTGGCTCCGAAGTCAAGTGCCAACGGTGGGAGGCCCACCTGGGCACCCTGCACTTCCTAAGTTCCATTCTTTTTAGCATTCTAGATTATTTTTTCGCCTTACATATTGTGTCATTTTGTTTGGTGAGCTCATAGCTGCAATTTCATAACTTTTGATCAGATTCTAGTATGTTTTGTGTCGCTTTGTTGTTTCACTAACTTGCAGGTGGCGATATCAAATTCCCAAGGATAGAGGCCAAATTGGGAGAATCCGACCATCTGGGTCGTCCCAAAATGGCCCCAATTACATAACCCCTCTGTCTGTAGGTGTTTTGGAGGTCTCGAGAGCCGACATTGGAACAAATCACTTCGGCTTTTCCAACACAGAAGAATTCGTCCCACCCAGGGACGAATTGCAGTCAGAATTCGTCCTGCCCAGGGACGAATTCTAGGTGAAGGCAGATTGGCCGACTGTCTTAGTGGTAATGGCCTTCCGGTAAGATCTTCTGTTTTCTCGTCGCTTTTCAGGCTATTTGGATTCACTTGTACTTACTGTTTCAGGCAAGTGTTTACATGCATCTTTGATGATTTTAGAGAACAAACACCTTTTATTTGCAGCAGATGCTACTGACATCTTCGTTGTTTCTTTGTTCGCAGGAAGAGCAGCAGAGGTCAAAGACTCATCGACATCAGCGGCGGCATCATCTTGGCCCGCCCATTTCAATCGTGGGCACGCGGAAAGAGGAACATTAAGTGATTGTAATCAAATTCTTTTAACGCTCCTAGCCCCTAAAAAGGGAGGAGGCGTCATTTGTAATAGAGATCAAGAGATTTTAATGAAAGGGCTGTGTTTTCTCCATTTGCTTGTATCTCATTTACATGTGTCTCTTTCGTTTCATGCATTTTACATTTCTAGGACTTAAGCGCATTTGATTTTGGTTGCATCGCAATTAGTGTTTCCTTTGCCCGAATCTCGTGCTTTCACTACTCCTCTTGACTCAGCTTCACAACAAAATGTTCTTCAAGAAATCCCTTCTCTTATCACTTCTGAAGAGAACTCTATTTTGACTGCTCCTGTTACTATCAATGAGCTTCAACAAGTAGTTTTTAAAATTCAAAAAGAGAAAACCCCGTGTCTTGATGGTTTTCCGATTGAGTTCTACCAAGAGTTCTGGGATATCCTTCATGTTGATTTATTAGAGGTGGTGGAAGAAGCCAGGAAATCCAAAGAAATTTTGAAGGTTATCAATAAAACTTATATTACTCTTGTTCGAAAAGCTCAAGAGGTTGATCATATCTCAGCTTTTAGACCTATTGCTTTATGTAATCTTCTTCTCAAAATTATTACTAAAATCATGGTAGAAAGGTTGAAGCCTATTTTTCATAATATTATTTCCCCAGAGCTAGGGGGATATGTGGAAGGACGTCAAATAGTATATGAGATAGTTCGTGCTCAGGAAGCCATCCATTCCAAGGATATACAAAATTATCCTTCTATGTTCATCCGGTTAGACTTATCCAAAGCTTATGACAGAGTGAATTGGCACTTCCTTATCAAAGTTTTGAGGCAATTTGGTTTCTCTAAGGATTGGATGGATTGGATTATGGGATGTATCTCTTTAGTTTCCTACTTAGTTCTTATCAATGGCAGGCCTTCTCAATATTTCCCAACTTCTAGAGGTATTAGGCAAGGTGACCCGCTATCCCCTTATTTATTCATCATTCTTGTTGAATGCTTGGGTAGGACTATAACCAAAAAGAGGGAAAAAAAACCCTTGAGGGAGTTACCATTGCTCATGGAGCTAGACCTATCTCTCATCTTCAATTTATGGATGACTCTACCCTTTTAGGTAAAGCTACAGTTAAGGAAGATTCTAATATTAAACAAATCATTAGCTATTTTTCTAAGGCTACTGAGCAGTCGATCAATGAAGACAAATCTAAAGTTATTTTCTTTCACTGCTCTGCTAGATAGGAATCCGTGGTCTTGGATAAATTAAGATATAAGAAGACCTCTCTTCCAATCACTTATTTAGGTATTCCCATAAATATTCAAAGGCAAAAAAATAAATATTGGAATTGGTTATTGGACAAAGTCAAGAAGAAAATTGGAAAGTGGACCAACAAGTGGATTTATTCTAGGGGTAGAATCACCTTGGTAAAATCAGTCCTTCAAGCTATTCCTATTTATGTTTCTTTCATTTTGAATATCCCAAAGTCTTTTCTTAGAGAATTGGATCAAATCAGTCATCATTTCCTTTGGAGTGGTACTAAGGAGAAAATAAAATGGGCCTTGGTGAAATGGGATACTTTATGTCTTCCTAAGAGTGAAGGGGGTTAGGATTCTGGTCTTCAATTAATAACAACAAAGCTTTAACTACTAAATTATATTGAAGGATGTTGCATAACCCCAATGCTCTTTGGGCCAATAATCTCCGTGCTAAATATGCTGAGAACAAAAGTCCTGAAGACCTTGTTCGTTATCAACTTCCTACCAAAGGTTCTCCCATTTTAGCAGTTCTTAATACTGATGAGGATTTGATAAAGAAAAAATTATTTTGGATCATTCATAATGGTCAAAATGCAAATTTTTGGACAGATTCTTGGGATGGTCACAAGCCTTTGATAACTCAGTTTCCCGATTGGAGGCCTTGGATGGAGGAGCTTCATCGAGCTAATTGGATAAAGGTGGCTAATTACTGTCGGTACCATACTAGTAATTCAAAAGTTGGTAGATATTGGATCCCTACTGAGGACTGGCCTATTCAAATCCCATAAATGCAAATACAAGATATCCAAGGCATCCTTCATATGAGATCGCTCTCTTGGTCCCATGAAAAAGATTGTTTTGGATGGAACAACACTACTAAGGGTGAGTATTCAGTTGCTCAAGGTTATTTGACCTTATGCCATAATAATCCCAACCATTCTTCTAACATATTTTCTCAATTGTGGGTTCAAAAGCTCTGGCCTAAGGTGAGGTTCTTTAATTGGATTTTATTGCATCATAGGGTGCTTACTGGTGAGCAACTTATGAAGCGTGGTTTTCATGGCCCTTTTAGATGTGAAATGTGTGAAGAGAATGTAGAAAATATCAACCATATTTTTATTGAGTGTACTTTAGCATCTGAGCTATGTAAGAGAATGGCAACTTTACTTGGCTTATAGTGGTCCAATTTTTTCACTTTTGAACAACTTTGGAGGGATTGGCCTAATCAAGAGGGTGTTGATCATTTTATTAGGCAGTTAGTTTGGATGGGTTCTACCATTCTTCTTTGGAATATTTGGAATGAAAGGAACAACTGAATTTTTAATCAAGATAGGAAGGATATTCACTATATTTTGCAAAATACCATAGCCAACTTAGTTGAATCAGTCCATAAAATCCTTAATCACCCCCAAAACTCCCACCAAAGATGGGATCAAGTGATGCAAAGATTGAAGATTAAACCTTCTAAGGGCAACCAACTTAAAGGGAATGTGAGTATTAGTAAGATGGATAGGACTAGAAATTGGCAACCTCCTCCTAAGGATTTTGGAAAAGTCAATACTGATGGAACCTCTAGAGGGAACCCTGGAAAAGCCAGTGTGGGAGGAATTGGTAGACTTTCAGATGGCTCCTTGGTTTTTACTTTTGCTAAGAATTTGGGTATTCTTTCCAATAATCTTGGTGAGGGGTATGGTATCCTTAGAGGCCTTCAGGAGGCTACTAAGGTTGGATAGGAAAAGGTGTTAGTTGAGTCTGACTCTCAACTTATGATTAATCTCTTGAGTACTCCTTCTAAGAATCATAAGGTGGATTGGAGAATAAAAAGAATTATTGAGAAGATTCAGTTAATCCAGATGGGATTTTTGAAAGTTGATTACAATCATGTGGTCAGAGATCAAAAGAAGAGTGCTAATGCTTTAGCTAATTGGGCTTTGGACAAAGGTGATTTAACTTGTTATGGCCACCCTCCTATATGGTGGGCTTCTCAAATTAGGGAAGCTCTTCTTTCTATCATTTCTTTGGATGGCTCCAGTTTTGAAGGTACCTAGTTTCTTCTTGTTTTTTTTTTTTTCCCTTTGGTTCATTCAGTTTTTTTAGTTTCCTAGCTCATTCTATTCTTTATTTTGTTTCCTCTGTTTATTCTTGCATTAATAGTCTTCTAGTCTAGATAGGTCATTGTTTTGTTCTTTTTTTTTTTCTTCTTTTGTTTTATTTGTTTTTTTGTTTAGTTTTTTAAGGTGGGTGGGTTCTTTTGTTTTGTTTTGTTTTTGTGTTCTTTGTGTTGTTTTTTGTTGTTCTTGTGTTTTTGTTGTTTTGTTTTTTTTTATGTTTTTTGTTATTGTTCTTGTGTTTTTTTCGTTCTTGTTCATGGGTTTCTCTTTGTTTGTGTTATTTCATTTTTTTATGTGTGAGTGTTTTCTATGTTTTTTGTTTTTGTTTATTGTCTCGTTGTTGGTTGTTTTTATTTTTATTTTATTTATTTTATTTTTTAGGTCTTGGTTGTGTTTATTTTTCATGTTTTTTTTGGGTTATGTCTTTGTAGTGTTCTGTTTTTGTCTTGTTTGTGTTTTGTTAAGTGGGTCTTGTTTTTTTCTATGTGGTTTGTGTTGTGGTTTATTTTATCTTATTGTGCATGTTTGGTTGTGATTTTGGTTTTGACACACTCAAGGAGCATGTTTTTTATTTTATTTTATTATTTTTGTTGTTATTTACTTTTTTAAATTTGGTTTTGTGTGTTTGTTTGCTCCTTGAGTATGTCAAATGTGGTAGGCCAGGTCCGATTCCTAGGCATTTTTGGTGGAATGGATACCCCTACCTCCCTGGGTCTTACCCGAAAGTGGCATCCCTTTTGGGATGTTTTCCACAAATAATAAAAAAAAACACTTAAGTTACTAGAGAGTGAATGTTTAAATATAAACATTGAGTGTAATACACATTGTAGAAGATCAAATTCCTAAATTGGGTTAAGCGCTATATGGTTTGAGCACAAGGAAGTGTGTAACTGGTGTTAGCATTAGGAGGTCAAAGCATAGGGAAGTGTGAGACTAGTGTGAGTATTGTAAGGTTTGAGCATTGGAAAGGAGAGACTGCTATGAGAATTTGAAGGTGTAAGCACAAGAATGTGTGCGATAGGAATAGATGCATAATTTACTAAAGTAATCCCTAAAATATTTATTCAACCAAAGAGTAAAGTGAAATTAATGTTAAAAGGAAAGTAGTTGAAATATTTTATAATATTAATATTTAAAGAAGACTACATAATATATTGGGAAATTATTGATATTGTTGAAGGAAATAAAATATATAGTTGAAGAAATTCATATTATTTCAATGAGAAAATTTATTTAAATTAAATATTAAAAGAAAGAAAACTTATTAAAACAAGAAGAATAATTCTTTGAAGAAAAAATATTGAAGATAATATATTAATTGGAGTTATTGAAGCAAGGTTAATATATTTGAAAATTATTATTTGAAGAAAAATATTGAATAGAAACCTAATTCATTGAAGTAAAGAACAAAATCATATTATTTGAAGTAAAAATAAATTTTAAATTTGGAAGTAAAAAGGATTTCTACTACAAAGGAAATTAACTAAAACAAAATCAAATATTAAGAAGCATTTGAAAAAAGAAGAAGATTTAAAGGATTATTAAAAAGAATATTTTTTGAAAGAGGGATATTTTTCGTAGGACTGACCAAACTTTTGAACTTGTTTTGGCCATATTTCACTCATCCGAACTTGGATTGAGCTGAAATTTTGAGGGTAGATACCTAAAAAACCCTAGAACGTCTCAACCAATATTTAGATCATTTGGAGAAATACATATCCTAGATCATCCCTATGTGTGAATGAGATTTTTGGTAAGCAGATGTGCGAGGGTTTCATCTGGATTGTGTCCAAGCAGCTCCAGAGGTTTGTTTTTAGGGCCTTTAAGCCCTAACAACCAATTTTTTTTTGTGGTTTACACTCAATATTTTAGTAGGATATGTTTTAAGGGATGCAATATGGGTTAGAAGTATATCTTTCAATAGATCATCCTGTGAACTTGAGTGACAATGACTTCCAATTTGCTGCACAAAATAAAAGTGAAAACCATACCTTTCCACAACATCTAGGGCAAGGATTAAAGAGATAACGAAGCAAGTTTAAAGTAGCTGATCAAAAAATAGCTCAAATCTCAAGTGAATCTAGTGTTAAGGTGCACCCATAAAATAAATCTACTATGAAAACCTTTGTCAAGTGTAATAATTTTGAATATAGCCCCAAAAATAAATTTTAGGGATGCCCTATGTGGTGGACAGCCTCATCCCAATGCTAATATTAATCTTAGGCCTTCCCAGGAAAACAAAGTTAGGATGTCTTAAAGTAGTTGATGGAACTCCTATTGTTAAACTTGATATGGGTAACATTTAGACTGACATTGAAGATCTAAAAAAAAGAGGACTAATTTGTTGGTTCATGGGTTTTTGTCTGAGCCTATATGCTTTCAAATTCTAGGTTGTAAAAATATAGAAAACTAAAGGTGAGTTACAAATCTCTATTTATCCAAATGGTTATTTTTCTTGTTTTATTTACTAATAATGAATATAGAGAGAACAATTTTCAAGGGGGTATCTAGTTTTTTGGTAGCACAAGGCTTTTCATGAAACCATGAAATACTAAATTTAAATTCAAAGAAGAGATGCCTTCTATAACTCCCGTGTGGTTTAGACTCTTTGGCCTCCCTATTGAATTTTGGAATCCTACTATTTTTTCTTCAATTGGAAACTCTTTAGGAACTTTTATGATGACTACTAATTGTACTCAAAATTTTGAACACATTATTTATACTCATATTTGTGCTTTAATGGATTTTGACAAACCCTTACCTAAAAATATCACTTTACAATTTGGGGAAGACACTTGGGATCAAGTAGTGGACTATGATAAAATTCCTTTTCATTGTAGAATTTACCATGAATATGGTCATTTGGCTAGTGCTTGCTCAAATAAAATTCCTAATAAAAGGAAAAAATATATAAACTCAACAGGTTTCCAAATGCCTAAGAAGAAGAACACTCAGAAAAAATAGTTACAAAGGATCAATCAAAGTCATCTGCTAATATATTTGAAATCCTTTCCATAAATGATGCCCCAAGTGAGGAAGAGGAAATAATGGAAACACAAATCTTAGAAACACAATTCAAATATAAAGGGAAGAAATCAGAGATAAACCAACAAATCAAAGGTTTTCAACAAAAAAAAGGGAGAAAATTTACACAAGAAAAACAATCTTTTAAATGTCAAAAATTCAAATATTACAGGTTCTAATATAGAATTTATTGAACCCTCTAGTAATATTTTTTCTACGTACGAGCATTCTTCAAGGTTAGAAGCCATCTCAAATTCAATTGAAGTACGTCAAGAAACATGAAAAAAAACTGAAGATGGATTCTAGTCAAAAGGTAGGTCACAAGACCAATAAATATCATATGGTAAAAGAAGGTGAAAACCTTGTAGAGGAAGGTAATATTAATGCCCTTCCCAAATTTTTTAGCCCTAGTATTAATGAATATCATCACTTGGAATATTAGAGGACTCAAAGGGAGTATTTAAAAACAAAATTAAATTAGAAGAATGATTCAGATAAATAATCCACGTCTTATTTTTCTTCAAGAAATGAAGATGTCAATGGAGGGTATGGACTCAATTTCTAGTAATATTTGGCCATCCAGAAAAGTGATTTATGTTAGTTCCCAAGGGAATTTTGGTGGCATTGCTTGTCTTTGGGACCCAAAAGAGGTAGTTATTCACCATATGGTTGGCATTTGGAATATTTTGGCTATAGCTATTCAAAGTAGACATTTCAAACAAATTATGCTATGCATTACTATTTATGCTGCAACTACTTTGGAGGAAAAAAGAAGACAGTGGAAGGATATAACTCATTCTATCTCTCATTTTACTGAAGCTTGGATCTTTATTGGAGGATATTTCAATGCCATCCTCTATCTAGATGAGAAAATGCTGGGAAATAGAAATTTAGACAAAAGCACTGACCTTGTACTTATGAATTGGTCTAACATAAGGTAAGGCTTAGCTTGTATAATGGAGAGATTGGATAGGTTTTTTCTCTCTAAAAATTTCTTAATCCATGGTCACATTCCTAAAGTGAAGACTCTTAACAATGCTGGTTCGGATCACTGGCCAATCATGGTGGAAATGTGGAAAACCAATGTTAGTTTCTCTCTTTTTTGTTTTTAATTAATGTGGCTTAGAGACAGTTCCTTTAGACATCATGTGCAACAATGGTGGAAGGAAGGTATGACTAGGTATGAAACTAAGATGATCTATTTTTCCAAAAGACTACAATACATTAAATCCAAAATCAAGACTTGGAACTAGGAGTTTAGGGATGTTCATAAAAAATACGGATTTAGTGCTCAACATAAAAATTTGAATAAGAAAATCCATTTATATGGACTCATAGAGAATAGAATTATAGATGAAATTAAACTCACAACTCAGTTAGAGGAATGGGAAAAAAGAAGAACTCTTATGGAAGAAAAAATATAGAATTCAATGGCTCAAAGAAGAAGATCGAAACACAAATTTCTTCCACAAATATCTTCTAGATCAAATATCTCACAACTTTATTTCATCCCTAAAATTTGATTCTGGATATGTTGTCTATACTTGGGATGACATGAACTCTATTGTTGTCGATTACTTTTCCAATATTTTTGTTTCTACTCCTCTTAACTCAGCTTCTCAACAAAATGTTCTTCAAGAAATCCCTTCTCTTATCACTTCTAAGGAGAACTCTATTTTGACTACTCCTATTACTATCAATGAGCTTCAACAGGTAGTTTTTAAAATACAAAAAGGAAAAACCCCAGGTCCTAATGGTTTTCCCATTGAGTTATACGAAGAGTTATGGGATATCCTTCATGCTGATTTATTAGAGGTGGTGGAAGAATCCAAGAAAGCCAAAGAAAATTTTAAGGATATCAATAAAACATATATTACTCTTGTTCCAAAAGCTCAAGAGTTTGATCATATCTCAGCTTTTAGACCTATTGTTTTATGTAATGTTCTTCTCAAAATCATTACTAAGATCATGGTAGAAAGGTTGAAGCCTCTTTTGCATAAGATTATTTCCCCTAAACAAGGGGGTTATGTGGAAGGGCATCAAATAGTAGATGAGATAGTTTCTATTGAGGAAGCCATCCATTCCATGGATATGCAAAAATCTCCTTCCATGTTCATTCGGTTAGACTTATCCAAAGCTTATGACAAAGTGAATTAGCACTTCCTTATCAAAGTTTTGAGGCAATTTAGTTTCTATAAGGATTGTATGGTTTGGATTATGGAATGTATCTCTTCAGTTTCCTAATTAGTTCTTATCAATGGTAGGGCTTCTTAGTCATTCCCTTATTCCAGAGGTATTAAGCAAGGTGACCCGCTATCCCCTTATTTATTCATCATTCTTGTTGAATTCTTGGATAGGACTACAACCAAGAAGAGGGACAACAAAATATTGAGGGAGTTACCATTACTCATGGAGCTAGACCTATCTCTCATCTTCAATTTTTTGATGACTCTACTCTTTTAGGTAAATCTATAGTTAAGGAAGCTTCTAATATTAAGCAAATCATTAGCTTTTTTTCTAAGGCTACTGGGCAGTTGATCAATGATGAAAAATCTAAAGTTATTTTCTTTCACTACTTTTCCATATAGGAATCCATTGTCTTGGATAAGTTAAGATATAAGAAGACCTCCCTTCCTATCAACTATTTAGGTATTCCCATAAATATTCAAAGGTAGAAAAAAATGATTGGAATTTGTTGCTAGACAAATTCAAGAAGAAAATTGGAAAGTGGACCAACAGGTGGCTTTCTTCTTAGGGTAGAATCACATTGGTAAAATCAGTCCTTCAAACTATTCCTATTTATGTTTCTTTCATGTTGAATATCCCACATACTATTCTTTGAGAACTGGATTAAATCAGTCATCAATTCCTCTAGAGTGGTACTAAGGAGAAAATAAAATGGACCTTGGTGAAATGGAACACTTTGTCTTCCTAAGAATGAAGGGGGATTAGGTTTTCGGTCTTCTATTAATAACAACAAATATTTAGCTACTAAATTATATTGGAGGATATTTCATAAACCCAATGCTCTTTGAGCCAATAATCTCTATGCTAAATATGCTGAGAACAAAACTGCTGAAGATCTTGTTCGCTATAAACTTCCTACCAAAGGTTCTCCCATTTTAGTAGTTCTTAAGACTGGTGAGGATTTGATAAAGAAAATTTTATTTTGGATCATTCATAATGGTAAACAAGTAAATTTTTGGATATATTCTTGGGATGGTCACAAGCCTTTGATAACTCAGTTTCCCAATTGGAGGCCTTGGATGGAGGAGCTTCACCGAGCTAACTAGATAAATGTGGCTAATCACTATCGGTACAATACTGGTAATTCAAATGTTGGTAGATATTGGATCCCTATTGAGGACTGGCCTATTCAAATCCTAGAAAGGTAAAGACAAGATATCCGAGGTATCCTTCATATGAGATCTCTCTCTTAGTCCCTTCAAAAATATTGTTTTGGATGGAACAACACTACTAAGGGTGAGTATTCAGTTGCTCAAGGTTATTTGACCTTATGCCATAATAATACTAACCAATATTCTAACATATTTTCTCAGTTGTGGGCTCAAAAGCTCTGGCCTAAGGTGAGGTTATTTACATGGATTTTATTGCATCATAGGGTGCTTACTGGTGAGCAAATTATGAAGTGTGGTTTTCATGGCCCTTTTAAATGTGAAATGTGTGGAGAGAATGTAGAAACTCTCAGCCATATTTTTATTGAGTTTACTTTAGCCTCTTAGCTATGGAGGAGAATGGCCACTTTACTTACATTATAGTCATCCAATTTTTATACTTTTGAATAGCTTTGGAGGGATTGGCCTAAACAATAGGGTGTTGATCATTTTATTAGAAAATTAGTTTGGATAGGTTCTAGCATTCTTCTTTGGATTATATGGAATGAAAGGAATAGCCAAATTTTTAATCTAGATAGGAAGGATGTTCACTATATTTGGCAAAATACCATAGCCAACTTAGTTGAATAAGTCCATTAAATCCTTAATCACCCTTAAAAATCCCACTAAATATAGTATCAAGTGATGCAAATATTGAAGATTAAATATTCTAGGGGCAACCGACCTAAATGGAATGTGAGTATTTGTAATATGGATAGGAAAAGAAATTGGAAACCTCCTCCTAAGGATTTTGGAAAAGTCAATACTTATGGAGCCTCTAGAGGGAACCCTAGAAAATCTAGTGTGGTAGGAATTGGTAGACTTTCAAATGACTCCCTGGTTTTTACTTTTGCTAAGAATTTGGGAATTCTTTCCAATAACTTTGTTGAGGGGTATGGTATCCTCAGAGGCCTTCAAGAGGCTACTAAGGTTGGATGGGAAAAGGTGTTATTTGAGTATGAATCTCAAGTCATGATAAATATTTTGAAAACTCCTTCTAAGAATCATAAGGTTGATTAGAGAATAGAAATAATTATTGAGAAGATTCAATTAATATAGATGGGATTTTTGAAAGTTGATTATAATCATGTGTTCAAAGATCTAAACAAGAGTGTTGATGGTTTAGCTAATTGGGCTTTGGAAAAAGGTGATCTTACTTGTTATGGCACCTCCTAGATCGTGGGCTTCACAAATAAGGTAATCTCTTATTTCTATCATTTCTTTGGATGGCTCTAGTTCTAAAGGTACCTAGTTTCTTCTTGCTTTATTTTTGCTTCTCTTTGGTTTGATCATGGTATTTTTGTTCCCTAGATCAAACTATTCTTTATTTTTTTCCTCTATTTATTCTTGCCTTAAAAGTCTTTTGGTCTAGAAAGGTCATTGTTATGTTCAATTTTTTTTTTTTGTTTTTTTTTGTTTAGTTTTTTGAGGTGTGTGTGTTTTTTTGTTTTGTTTTATTTTTGTGTTCTTTGTTTTGTTTTTTGTTGTTCTTTTATTTTTGTTGTTCTTGTGTTTTTGTTGTTTTGTATTTTTTGTGTTTTTTGTTATTGTTCTTGTGTTTTTGTTGTTCTTGTTCTTGTGTTTATGTATGTTTGTGTTAATTCATATTTTTGTGTGTGAGTGTTTTCTATGTTTTTTGTTTTTTTTTATTATTTGTTGTTGGTTTTTTAATTTTTTAATTTTTTATTTTTAAGGTTTTGGTTGTTTTTGTTTTTCATGTTTTTGTTGGTTATGTCTTTGTAGTGTTCTGTTATTTTTGTCATGTTTGTATTTTGTTATGTTGTTCTTGTATTTTTTTCTATGTGGTTAGTGTTGTGGTTTTTTTAATCTTATTGTGTGTGTGTTTGGTTGTGCTTTATCTTTTTGACACACTCAAGGAGCATATTTTTTATTTTATATTATTATTTTTATTGTTATTTATTTATTTATTTATCTTATTGTGTGTTTGTTTGCTCCTTGAATATGTAAAAGGTATTAGGCTAGGTTCGAGCCCTGGGCGATTTTGGTGGAAAGGATACCCTTGCCTCCTTGGGTCTTACCCGAAAGTGGCATCCCTTCTAGGATGTTTTTCATAAAAAAAAGAAGATTGTTCAAAAAATATTTGTGAAAAGGTTATTAAAACAAAAGGATTGCAGAATAATTGAAAGCCTTATTGTTAAAAGAATAAATATAAACCAAAGGCACAAAAAACAAATATTAGGAAAATAATTATTGTTGCACAAAAAATGCCTCTTAAAAATTCAAATATGTTTAGGAAAACAAAATTTATTAAGAAATAATTTTAAAAGAAAAGAAATTATTGTCACAAACATGTTTTGAGATATAGCAATTCCCTACAAGAATATCAAACATGACAAAAAATGATCTTGAAGATAATTTTAGGTACATTTATTTAGAAGCTAACAATCATATGATTGGGAGCCTATATTGGTGTTATTCTATTCAAGTAAAACAAATCATACCAATTAATATTGTTTATGATAAAATCTATCAAGTTCATGGAATAGGTAAACTTACACTTAGTCTACCTTTTTCAAAATGCACACTAGAGAATTTTCTTTATGTTCTAGGGTTAACAAATAATCTAATCTCAATTCCATAATTATTGGATTGTGGAAGAATAGTAGAATTTAAAATTATAAATGACAATAAGAAATATTTTACCAAAAGACTAAACAATATTGAAGTCTTTTAGTCTTATGAAAATGGTATATTTGCTTTAAATATGATAATACTTTCACAAAATAAATATAATATCTTCTACTAGGTGATATGTTATAATAGCACTCTCCTTGAAAGGATGATAGAAAAAATGAAAAAAATGTTCATTGATATCACACAAAGAAAAATGTAATGAATTGCTGAAATTTTGGGTTGTGATATTGCTTTTGTTCCTTCGGTGTATTTTGGTATACCTATGTTTAAGGGAGTTTCTAAGGCATCTTTACGGAACCTGGTGGTTGAAAGAATCCAAATAAAAATTTCCAGATGGAAGGGTGCTCCACTAAGACAAGCAAGAAAAGCTATTCTAGTTAAATCCACCCTCTAGAGTATTCCCATTTATTTCATGTTGTTTTTCAAGATCCCAAGAAAAATCTTGGAAAAATATGAATAGATCTAGCATTTATTTCTCTGTTTTGAGGCTTACTAGAAGAAGAAGTTTTATTTAGAGGCTTGGGATCAAGTGTGTAGTAAAGAAAGCATGGGGGGATTTAGCTTAAGAAGACTCAAAGTTATGAATAAAGCTTTGATTGTGAAATAGGGATGGAGGTTCATCCAAAATAAAAATGTTAACTATTAAGAGACACATGATCTTCATCATAGGATTGATATTAAATATGCTCTAAAATCTAAAATGGTAGATAGAATTTGTGATCTAAAATCCGTGAATGCATATGATCATACTTGTAATGATAAAACCAAAATAATATTTAGTAAAAATGAAAAACATACTATGAGGGATTTTGATAATATTTATGATGATTCCAACCTCAAAGATGTTAATATGGAAAATATTGATTACAAGAAGGACAATAATTATGGGTTATAGTATTTTGATGGCTTATTTCCAAGTATTGAGAATGTCATGACAAAAATCAACAAACTCATATTAATAACAAGGGATATTGAAGGCATGAGCATGAAAGGTACAAGTAACAACCACTAAAAGTATTGGGACATAAATAGATACCTCTTGAATAAGCACAAAGACAAATATCCAAAAATATTCAAGAAACAACATCACCATGAATAAGGACAAGAAGTGATTAAGAAGATCAAAGTAAATGAAGACAAAGGACCTTCTTACCAAATAAATTAAAATGGGGGTGTGTTGGAAGTATTATATTATTTGGTACCTTGGAATAATATTGCAAGTACCATGTACATAGTTACATTTAGGGTAATGTAAATATTTGAGTGTATAGTTTGTAACTAGTATGTAAATATATGGTGTAAAAAGATCCGTGTAAATGTTTTTTTTAGTATGTATAATCAGTATAGGTTTATCATTGTTAGGAGTCAATAAAATATATTTCTCCTATGAGATATATGAAGAGTTATATCCCTAGTGTATTTTAGAAGATGAAGAAATAGTAAAAGTAGAAATCTCAAGAGTTGTGAATGTGAAGAGTCTCATATCAAAGTTGTATATATTGAAGATAAAACATTGTAATATGTGATCAATAAAACTTTGCAATTCATTTTATTTGTATTGCTTGAGTGTGTGTATATATATACACACACACACACATATTCATCAATATTATATTTTCTATGTTTTTTATTGAATGAATGTAATTTTGTGAATATTTTGTTTTTTATATATTAACAATCCTATGAGGAAAGCATTGAGTTGTTAACACTCTTTTAGATAAGGTTAAATTTCAACAAAAAATTAAAGGGTGATAGTATGAATAAAAATACTCATAGCTAATTTATGATCAAAATGCATTATAGAAGATCAACTACTTGACATATAGTATGTATTGACCTAAAATATTACCTTGATTTTTTATTATTTTTTATTATTGTTGTGATTGTGGTTTTATGATTACTTCATCATTTTAGTTGCATTCCACCTCATATTTTGGGCTTTCCATTATTTCATATTATTTTTTATACTTAGAAATTAGTAAATGAGCTAGAACTAATCATCATATGATTAAAATACTAAATTGTTACATTCCTAAAATATTCCAAGCTCCACTAGTGTTGCATAAATATATTTATAGAATACCCATTTTATACACTTAACATCTAATGGTGTTTTAGACACAAAAGATAAGTTTTGATGTCAAGCAAGGGGGTTTTACTTAACTAATAAGTATTTTAGGCATTGTCCAATTAAAAATAAGACAAATAGTATTTCAAATTGTTTAAAGATATATAAGGTCACATATGTGGAAATTATAGATAAAATTATCTATTATATGATGTATTTTACCCAAAATTGTTTGGTACAACATTGATTATTTTTTTAATAGATTATGTGTGGCTTCTATTAGGAGTAACTCCCATCAAATTACCAAAATATTAAATTTTCCATAGCATACGGTTTTATCACAGTTTATTTATTCATTTTTCTCTTAAATGTATTCTTCATATTCCTTGAAGTGCTATGTTTCTACAATCATCTCCTTGAAATAATTTTTATTAAGACATGAAATTTGACTTGGCCAATTGGATTCTAAAATTTTAAATTCAATGGAATGAATATCAATACCATATTTTTCTAATTTGTCAACTATATGATTTCCTGCTCTATAAATATGCTCACTCTACCAGGAGATTACCTCTAGTAATATACGATGAACATCAACAATAATATTATTTTTTATCCAGTCTCCACATCCATTTTTATTACTAACATTGATGATAATTTTTGAGTCCTTCTCAATTGAAATATATATTCATCCTTTTTCTACTAAAATTTTAATCCCTATAAGAAGTATCCTAGCCTCTTCATAGTTTTTAGTTGAAGTTCTATATGTTTCTGAATAAGTGAGGATAATTTTTTCCTTCACTATTTCTAAAAACACCACCTCCACCAAATTTTCCTAGATTTCCTTTAGAAGCATCATCAAAATTAATTTTGATAAACTCAATTTTTGGATATTTCCATTTTCTCATAGATTGAAGTAGATCCTTTGTTTTAATTTTATTTTTGTACATGATTCTTCCATTTATATTCAAATCATACATCCAAATTATTAGAACCTCTTTTTCTACTATTGAGACCTCCCATGATGAGTACCATATTTGTAGATATTTTGCAAGAGAGGTGAAAGCATGAGGATACGAAAGCAAAACATAAGGGAAAATGCAACACTAAGTCCTACGAATGAAAATGCATGAAAAGAAAGAAAACCAACGAACTGAAACGAGATTAAAAGAAAGTATAAAAGTGCGACCCTTTATTTTATTTATTTTATCAAAATCGGGTTACAATACGTCTCTTCCCTTTTTAGGGGCTAGAAGCGTCGGACCTATTTTGATTACACCATGAATGATATATTCCCCTTTGAGACCTTCTGCGTGCCCACATTGAAAATGGGTGGACCAAACGTCATCGCCACTTGTGTGAATGTGTCTATGGTTCCTTGCTGCCCCTCTAGTGTCGAGATCCTACATTCATAGAAATAGTAAACGGTTAGTAGCACCTACGGATGGAGAGAAACATACGATCCCCAAGGCCTGCGGTCAGTGCATGCATAAAATAAATAAAAAGATAACTGAAACATATTAGAATGAGCTAAAATTTTTATAGAAGCAATAAAACATTACCAAGAAGCCACTACAAAAGGAACAGTTCAGATATCTTGCACATATTTCTAATCGCTCCGGGGTGGGACGATTAGGATTGTCATAACTTATCCGAAAGCCACCTCCTAAATGTCTAGTCTAGAAGCCTCCAAAACACTTGCAAAGTTGGGGTTAGGTAAAACGGGGCATTTTGGGATGACCCAGATGGTCGGATTTGGCTAATTCGACCTCAATTGCCTTGTATATGATGATGCTCCCTGTATGTTAGCGAAAGCGAGAAATGATAAAATCATAGCCAAAACTTGTCAGAATCACATGAAATTTAAATGACAGCATATGTAAGTTTCCTAGAATCAAATGCAAAAATAATAGTATGGAAATTTGCCATATATTTTTAATCGCTCCAGGGTGGGGCGATTAGAACTATAATAGTGTGTGGGGCGTCGAGGGGCAGGACGCCCATCATTTGGGACTTGGTTTTAGCACCAATCCACTTGGGATGAGTCCAAAACCTCTTATGGGGTTGTGTCCACAAATTTGGTGGGGTATTATGGCCAAATGTTCAAGTTTGGGTTTGGATTGCACTTCCAATAATCACCCAATAACCTCCCTTCCAAAGGAGATATCAAGGATGTAAAAGCACAAATGATGGGTGAAGAAGTAATTCGATAGCACTTCATTTCTCCAAATGCTCCTCTCTGTTATCCTCTTGGGGTGAGAAGACTCACCAATTTATAGACCTAGGGTCTCTCTCTTTGAATGCGTATGTGAGGGCACCACTTGAGTTGCTTATTCTATTTTAGGAGAAAATATTCTTCCTTGATTTAGAGTCTCCTTGCATGAGGCCTCCAAAATCAAGGCATGCATTACTAAAGTCTCTTTCTCTGATTTGAAGTCGTTCCTCGCAATTGCATGTCCTAAAGTTGCAGTTAAGTGGTGGACCTGTCGAGGTTTGACTTTTTGCCAATCAAACCTGCTATTCTCCCCATCCTGGGATGAATGCTAATAATCGTCCTGGGGTGGGATGAATACCAGTTTGTAATCATCCCAGGGTGGGAGGAGTAGGGAGCAAAGTGTTGAAAAGGTGCCAAATTGACCTCTAACCTTCCAAAAATGTTGTGGGAGTGGTTAGGACCACTTTTTAACCTCTAGGGGCTTCCCTAGGGGTTATGTATATCAATTTGATCAGTTCTTGTCATCACATAATTGGATTTGTGTTGTTTTGGTGTCTACAGATGCCCCTTTTTGGGATGCGCTATACATCACACAGTACTAAGCAAAAATAGATAACCAAAGCACTAATGATTAGGGTTTCTTAGTAACCTAACCAACTTTTAATGCCCCAAGTATGGAAAGAGCATGCATTCTTGAATCCTTGTTTTTGAAAAGCTAAGGATCTTAATTCAAGTGTTAACCTTTCTTAATAAGGTGTTACTTGATCTTGGACATTGTTGAGTCATGAATAGGCAAAGTGCGCAACCTTTTGTCTGTAGGAACCTTAAGTTCAATGATTTTATAATGCCAAGTGTTTTATCAGCTTTTGATTATTGCTTGTTTGTTGCTCCAAGCAGGAGCGTGATTGTCTTTGTCAATGATCCTTTGAATGCGTGCCATTTCCTTGATTGGGTGTGTTTTTGTTGATTGGTGACTAAGTGTGACTACCCCCTCAAGTGACGAATCGATGAGGGAATGACCGACATGAGAAAAGCAATGAGTCACTTGACCCAAGATGACTTAGGTAAGGGTGCCTTCAGTTGTATTTCATTGAATGCTTATACAGTTCCCAAACATTTTGACCTATTTTTGGTGGGTTTGAACCCTTTTTGTGACGTATTTTGGAGCTAAAATTGTCAAAAATTTGTCCTCACGGGGAGCGGTCCGGCTATGGTATCCTTTTTAGGGAGTAGGATAGTGACAATTTGTGACCCCAACATCTGTTTTGGATGCCAAGAATGTCAGGTGCAAAGGCGCCTTCATTCGGAAATGTTATTGCTATTTTTTTGTGCATTTTGGTGCAGTTTTTGTTGTTTTTGAATTTCTTGCTCTGTAATCATCCCTGGATGGGACGAATACCAATTTAGTAATTGTCCCAAGGTGGTACGATTACTAAACTGGTATTCGTCCCATCGGGGGATGATTACAGGCCTAAAATCCTATTTAAGGGCCAAAACTAGGTTTTGGCCTCATTTGCATTTGTTTTTCCTGGTTTTTGGCTCATTTGCATTTGTTTTTCCTCGTTTGAGAGTTGTGAGGAGGAGGAGGTCAAGTTTGCATAGCGGAGCACTATCAAATTTTCTCGGACACCATGAGTTCATGGACCGGATCATCAAGCGGTGGAGCCGAAGCGAGACCGGTAAGTGATCCTCCTCTGTATTTTGGTTTGTGTTACAGTTTTAAGACCGCAATTCATTTTTTTTTCTTTTGTATTTTGTTTTTCAAATTAAAAATGAAAACCCTAGTTAAATGTGTGTGGTTTTTGTGTCTTTGTGTTTTGTTGTATTTGGTTAGAACTATGATCGAAACCCTAGTTAAAATCATGTTTTTGTTGTAAGCTAAAAAAAAGAAAACCCTAGTCTAAACTAAGATTGAAAACTTAGCGTAAAAAAATGTTTGGATGTTGTTTTCTGTTGTTTATCAGTTTAGACGAATGTTAAACCCTAGGAACTGAAAACTTTTATTGTGTGTTGTATTTTTTAGTTTTACAGTAAAATGAAAATCCTAGGTAAATGTGTTATTTTTGTTTAACTAGAGTTAGAAACCCTAGTTGTTATTTTGTTTTATTTGTTTTTGTAGTTTAAACCCTAGGTTAAAATGTGATTTTTGTAAGCTAAGGTAAAAAAACTAGTTTAAACGAAGGTTGAAAACTTTGCTTTGGTTTTATTTTGTTTGCTGTTGTTTATCAGTTTAGACTAAGGTCAGACCCTAGGTTAACTTTATTAATTTTGTTTTTTTTTTTTTTTTGTCAGTTTAGACTAGGATGAAAACCCTAGGTTAACTATTTGTTGTATTTTGTTTTTTTGTTTTGTTTTTTAGTTTAGACTAGGATGAAAACCCTAGGTTAACTGTTTGTTGTATTTTGTTTTTTTTGTCAATTGAGACTAGTATGAAAACCCTAGGTTAACTATTTTTTTGTATTTTGTTTTTTATTTGTCAGTTTAGACTAGGATGAAAACCCTAGGTTAACTGTTTTGTGTAGTTTGTTTTTTTTGTTTTTGGTCAGTGTAGACTAGGAGGAAAACCCTAGGTTAACTGTTAATTTTTGTTTTGTATTTTGTTTTTTTGTCAGTGTAGACTAGGATGAAAACCCTAGGTTAACTATTTTTTGTATGTTTTTTTTGTTTTTTTGTCAATGTAGACTAGGATGAAAACCCTAGGTTAACTGTTAATTTTTGTTTTGTATTTTGTTTTTTTGTCAGTGTAGACTAGGATGAAAACCCTAGGTTAACTATTTTTTGTATGTTGTTTTTTGTCAGTGTAGACTAGGATGAAAACCCTAGGTTAACTGTTTGTTGTTATTTTGTTTTTTAAGTTTAAACTAAAGTTAAAAACCCTAGGTTAAAATGTTTGTGATGTGTTTGTCTGTATAGTGTTGTTACTGTTGCTGTACAGTTTGTATTGATCTGTACAATTTGTATACATTACTCTATATTGTTTTAGTGTTGTACAATTTTGTTTTGTTTTTTTGTTTTTGTCATGTTTTAATGTTTTTGATTTGTTTTCTATTGCAGGTTGTGAAGAGCCGGTACCGTGTGCCTATGATTTTTTTTGAAGCACGGGAGGCGTTGACTATGGCTGACTAGGAGTGGCTTGATGCCCTTGGGCTCAAGTAGGTGACTCGGCTAGAGCCTATGGTGGGGGATCGGGCCTATCTAACGACCTTGATCAACTTGTGGGATCCCCGGACCAATACCTTTCATCTCCCAATAGGGGATATGATAGTGACTCTTGAGGATGTCTATCATATTCTACGGATTTTGATAGACGGGCTATCGATTCGGACTACACCACGTGATCAATGGATGGTTGTGCTGACATAGTGCTTTGGGCATGGGGTGGAGATGGGGGTGGATAGTCTGATGGAGTATGTAGAGGAGGATTTCCTGATTGGTGGTATCTTGGTGTGGAGGTCGCTAGAGAGGGGTGTGTTGGGGGTGAGGCATGCATTACTAATGACCCTCATCTCCAACATGTTGTTTCCTGACTCCTATGGTGCAAGGTTCCCATGGAACCTACTGGAGGTAGTGTTCAGATTGGTCAAGTGCCCAATGGAGGCACCTTTGATGATGAGGTGGGGACAGACACTTCTGGCACAACTTTATGATGAGCTATATGAGGTCCATTGTCGAAGCCAAAAGGGGATTGGGTGCAGCTACCTGTTGTAGTGCTGGGGGTGGTAGCACATAGCTATGGAGCGGCCATAGGGTTTACCATGGACTACTCAGGTAGATATGGTGGATATGGAGATAGGGTATACGGCTTTGTGGTAGCGGTCTGAGGAGTAGGGGTAGAGTCAACAGTGGCTAGGTGTTGTAGGGCACTATGCTGATGCCTTCGCTCAGCTTGCTCCATGGGAGGTGTTCTGGCGCCCATATCGAGACTGTCTAGCTTGGTCAAAGGTTGGAGAGTGGCTTCGACAGGTACATAGGGAGAGATGGCTGATTGGGTAGCATAGGACCAAGCAAGAGTACTTCCCATACATTTGAGTGACATGACAATTTGGGGTGCACCAGGGGTTTCTTGGTGAGCCTTTGATCTATCAACATCAGGGCAACGAGAGGACTCTTGCCTGGTTGATCATTGAGCCGCTTGGTGAGGAGTCAGATCCTGTGATCGATTTCTCTAACATGGATAATGTCAGGGCAACCGCTGAGTACAACTAGTGGTGGACATTACAATGGTGGTGAGGTGAGGAGCCTCTAGGGCGTCCAGAGGTGGTAGCAGCAGGTGGTGAGGGTGTAGAAGCATCAAGAGAGGGTTGGGGGGCTCCGCTCGAGGATGTAGACATGGTGGAGATTGATAGCTTTGGGGTGATGATTTTGGGATTCTAGAGCAACCAAATATGCAGGACATCCCAAAATAGTGGGATCCGGAGCAGCCCATAGTCTTGGATATGCCTATGCACCAGGATGTCCTAGAGGGTGTGGAGGTGAGGGATCATGTTGAGATAGCACGATTGGAGGATCTACTTCAAAGACGAGATGAGGAGCTTGGGGAGGCTTTGCAAGAGAGGATGGGGACATAGATGCTACGTGGGAGAGGGATATCTTACAAACTCAGTTGGTGCAGTGCAATGACATAGTGTCCACGTACCATCGACAGGAGGCAGATTGGTTTCAGCATAAGATGGATTTGGAGGTAGAGATTATCTGCCTCGATGGGCGGTTACCTGAGCTCCCTGGAGGTGGGTATTCACACCGAATGAGAGACAGTGAGACTGAGCAGTCAGCATATTCTCATCATAGACAATTGGATGAGGAAGGTCCTAGTGGGCGTGATGCTGGGGTGAGCAGCAGTTGCCCTGAGAGATCCCATAGGACCCACACCATGGGGTGTAGTTCCCGTCGCATCGATCCTGCGTGATCATGGTGTCCAACGCCCTAGGCTTGGGGGTTTTTGAGTTTTTGTTGTTTTGCAAGGTCAGAGGACCAACTTATTGTAGCCTACGAGCATTTTGACTATATATATATACATGAATTTTCTTTGTGTTTATACTTTTGTCATGGTTTGTTTTTTCTGTTTATGCATATTTATTGATGATGATGTATGCATGTGTTATTATGAATGCGATGTTTCTAATGATATGATGTATGCATATGGAATGAATGAAATGAGTTGTTGATAACTTGTCAATAGCACCATAGACTATATAGGATTTATTGGCTTTTTGTACTTATGTGATGGCATTGTGGAATGACTTTGCATGTGGTAATTTTGTTTTGGTATTTTTCATATTTTTTGATGTTGATGTAAGTAATGAAATGTACCAGTTGTTTTAAAATGTAGTTAAGGTTTTTTGAGATTCAGATGTTTTAACTAATGAGCCAAGAATTTACATTTATCTCACAAGACTTTTGAACAAGGTATAAATCAGACTTGAGTTTTGACCAAGTTATTTCACATCCCTGTGTGTGCAATTGAATTCGTTTGACGTGGTATTTTTTAGGTTACCACCAGTGCCAGATAGGCTGTCAACCAAACTTGTACTAAGGATTACCTAATTAGCTCCAATAACTTCATTGTTTTATTTAGTAATATTAATCCGCGAGACAATCTAAGGTACCATAAGCTAGCTCATCAACATGCAAACATTGGTCTGCTCACACGCAAAGCTAATGTGATAGACATATCATCATGTGTTTAGGATACCTCCATTGCCAGGTAGGCTATCCACAAAAACCGTAATGATGATCACTTAGATGGTTTTTTTTTTATTCTGAGAATTCTAGGGATTCAAGCTCAGGCGTCTTTCGGTTGCTCAACTTATGGGGTCACTTGCTCGCATATATAGTGATGAAAATCACTGTTTATTTTGTGCTTTTGTTTTTCTTTTTGAGCAAGGACTTTGAATAGTGGTGATAACCACTGTTATTTGATTTTGCATTATAGGTTGCAAAGTTGAGCTTGTAGGTTTTTGGTTTGTGAATGGCATGGATCCTTTTGGTCTTGGGGATGACTACCCATCCTGTTCAGGGATGTGTAGTATGAATCCTTACGACTTTGGGAACCATAGGTGATGTGGTTATGTAAGTGCATTGACCCCTTTAGGTCTTGGGGATGACTACCCATCCTTGTCAGGGGTGTGTAGTATGAATCCTTACGACTTTGGGGACCAAAATGGTTTGGGGATATGATTATGTAATGGCATTGATCTCTTAGGCCTTGGGGATGACTACCCATCCTTGTTAGGGGCGTGTAGTATGAATCCTTACGACTTTGGGGACCAACTATGATTAGGATTTTTGCTAGTGGTGAAAACCATTGTTTATTAGGGGGAATTGATGGGGAAGAGCTTGTCTTTTTGTCAATTCCCAGCATTCTTGAACCATTCACACAGGGGGTTGAACAGGTTAACCTTTCACCTATGGTACCCTAGACTACTTTGTAGGTTTCTCTTACGTTTACACAACTTAATAATTTATTTTATGTGTTTTAACTTGTGTAGGGATGTTACATAACAAGGTGTGATCCAAGTAAAACTCTCCCTTTGTAAAAATATCTCCGAATTTGCACAATTTTTGGCTAGAAATTTAAAGACAATTGAATGACGAAAACCCTAAAGACATTAGGGGACAAATGACTATGTGAAAAATGTGGATGGTGTTATTCTAGATGCATGTGTTTATAGAATGGAAAAATATGGAAAATTATGGAATTGCCTAGCAATTACAGTCTATGGTGCTTTTGACACGTATGACCAGCAAATATGCAATGTATGGATGCGATGCCTAATGCAGTTTATTATATTTTTGTATTTTGATTTTTACGAGTATGCATGGAATTGAGATGCAATTTTTTTTTGCTATTTTTGATTATTTTATTTTATTTTGTTTGTTTTTGAATATTTGTTTTTGACCAAGCGATTGTGGGAACCCTTGGATATTTTGGTTTGACCAAAGGGTTTATGGATACCTTTGGAGCATTTTAGGTTGACCAAGTGATTGTGAGAATCCTTGGAGCTTTTGGGGTTTGACCAAGCGATTGTGAGAATCCTTGGAGCTTTTGGGGTGGGCTATGGCTCTCTAAATGTGGAATGGCCTCAAATGACTAATGTTCAAGGGTTCTAATTCCTTGATTCCTTCAAGAGAGGCGAGTCGGTATGTTCTAGGTCCTATTTTACTATTAATTACATAGGGACCTAACCAATTTGCTATGAACTTGTCCCTTAGATGGGGTGGCAAGTTAGAATTTTGCTGGTTATATTTTAAGACCAAGTCACCAACCTAAAAGTCCCTCAGGTGAACTTTCATGTTGTATGCTCTCCTAAGTCGCTTTTGATAGATACGTAAATTTTCTAGAGCATTGACACGCCATTCGTCGAGCAACATAAGTTGGTCTAACCTGGCCTACCGCACAATGTCATCATCGATGAACTCTTGCATTGATATGCACAAGGAAGGTATTTCCAACTTGAGAGGTATGACTGCCTCGAAGCCATACACTAACAAAAATGGAGTTGCCCCAGTGGGCGTCCGAATGCTAGTGCGATAAGCCCATAGGGCAAGGGGGATTTCAATGTGCCAATCCTTATTACTATTTGTGACCATATTTTTGAGGATAGTGACTAGCATTTTGTTTGATGCCTTTGCTTGCCCATTTTCCTATGTATAATAAGGTGTTGAAAAAATGTGCTAAATTTTGTACTTTGTTGTCATAGCATGCACATATTTGTTCTTGAATGACGTCCCATTATCCGATATGATATTGGATGGAATACTAAAATGACATGATATTATGTAAAATTAACTCTGCAATGCGGGGTCCAATTGTAGAGGTTAGCAGAATTGCTTCCACCCACTTGGTGAAGTACTCTGTGGCCATTATGATAAACGTGTGATGACAAAGTACTCCTGTTGGTCCAAGCAATGAAGGAGGATTCCTCTATGACTAGTAGGAATTCTCCTTTGTTTCTTGGCCATTATGATAAATGTGTGAATATGTTTAAGCATTTGATGTTCATGGTGATTGTTGTTTGAAGACCTATGAGCAAGGCTTCATATTCTACATTGTTGTTGGTGCATGGGAAATCTAATTTAAATTATAGAGGTATTCGAGCCCCTTACGGTATGAAGAATACAATTCCTGCATGACCCCCTTGCTCACATTTAGAACCATCGCATAATAGGGTCATGTCGGCCTATGATTCAGGCTCATTAGAATCTGGTGATTTTGAAACATGGAAGACCCCATCATCAGGTAGCTCTACGGTCAGAGGTTGATCATCTTCAAGAGGAGCCTCTGCTAGTTGATCGATGATGACTTGACATTTGATGGACTTCTGTCCAATGAATTCTATGTCAAACTCTGTCAATAGCATGATCCATTTCATCGTGCGGCTACTATGATAAGTACGATTTATCATGTACCGCAATGGATTCTCCTTAGACACAACATATGTCATATTGCTCAACATGTAGTGGCATAGCTTTTTGGTAGTAAAGACCACTGCTAAGCATAGCTTCTCGATGTATGCATAGTTAAGTTCATAACTGACCAGGGTGCGACTAAGATAATAATTAGCCTATTCTTTGTGTAGTTCATTTTTCTGGGCTAGCATGGTGCCCAGTGCCACCTCAGTAGCTGAGATGTATAAGTAGAATGGCACTTTTGGTCTAGGTGGTTCCAATACTAGCGATGAAGCCAAGTATTGTTTGATGTCGTCAAAGGCTAACTGGCACTTGTCATCCTAGTGAAATGCTACCCCCTTGTGCAATAATTTATTCATGAGTCGGCACTTGTCAGATAGTTGTGCTATGAAGCGCTTGATTGATGCGACCTTTCCCTGCAGGCTTCTAAGTTGCTTGATGGTAGTTGGGGGAAGCATTTCAAGGATTGCCTTGACTTTGTGTGGATCTACCTTGATTCCTCATTTGGAGACTATGAAACCCAAGAGCTTTCCAGATGTGATGCCAAATACGCACTTCTTGGGGTTTAATCTGACTTTATGTTCAATGAGGTGATCGAGGATCTTGCTTAAGTCATCGAGATGATCTGGGCACAAAATATATTTGGCCAACAAATCATCCATGTAATCTTCCAAATTTTTATGCATGTGATCATGGAATATGTATGTCATGGCATGTTGGTAGGTGGCACCAACATTTTTAAGTCCAAAGGGCATGACCTTATAAAAAAATGTCCCCCAAGGCATTGTGAATGCTATTTTTAGTTGGTACCCAGGATTGATACGAATCTGATTGTATCCTGAGAAACCATCCATGAGGGAAAGCACTTTGTAGCCTGTTGTAGCATCTAGCAATGCGTCGATGCTAGGCAAGGGCAAATCATCCTTAGGACTCACTTTGTTTAAGTCTCAAAAATCGATGCATATGTGAATCCTCCCATCGAGATTTTTGACGGGCACCATGTTAGACAACCATGGTGGGTAATCCACATAGATGAAAAACTGTGCATCCAACAACTTTTGTATCTTGTCTTTGAACATTAAGGTTACTGTTGGGTGCATCTTATGTAGCTTTTGATTAATTGGATTGAATTTCAGATCAAGTGTTATATTATGCGTGACTAGCTGCGGGTCTAGCCCCGACATGTCTTTGTAGGACCATGCAAAAACCTCCTTCTTCTCTTTGAGAAGGGCAATGTAGTTGGCTTGCTCTTCGGGGGATAGACTTACCCCTAGCTTGATGATTTGCAAATTCATTGGATTAGAGTCAATGTCTACGTCAATCGTCTCTTCAACTGACATGTGGGACCCATCCTCCAACTGGTGTGGAGTTGGGATCAGGTGGATATCATTTATTGAATTTAGATCTATGTTTGGAACATCGGGTTCCTCTTCAGCATGGAATACATCCCGAGTCTATCCTGGGGTGAAATGGAACATCCCACCGCAATGCCAGTACTCTAATGGGGATGGTTGTGTGTCAGTGTGCTCCCAGTCTATAGCATCTAGGTCTAGATGCAATGACCACGTTGGGTCAGCTGGGTTATGGATGGGGACGGTTAAGTCAATAGAGATCATGTTGATGAAATAATTTTGGTCTCCATTATCGTGGGTGTGGTTACTCGGATATCCTAGGTGATCTTTGTGCTCTTAATCTGGCTTTGTGGGTACTGGCATAAATGGATCGGCCCTATGTGCGGATAAAAGGATAGGATCTTCCCTTGGCACTAATGGCTCTATAGGGTATCCGGGTGGAAGATGTTCTCTATATACCTAAAGTGGCGGGTGTAGTAGTTGGTCCAACTACACCTAGTTTAGGTGCCTTCTATGCCTTGGCCCTATGTGTAGCTGCTCAAAAATATCATCTATGTCCATGGGGTATTGTTGTTTTCGCATGTGATTGAGATATGCCATCTTAGTCTCATCTTCATAATCACTATTAGATATCCAAAGGCCTTCATTGGCTCTGACACCTGTTTACAACATGTGAGGCTCATCATGCTTGAACAAATTGATCTGGTACCATTGGGGATGTTTCAATCTCTGCGGGAGGACCTAATTCTCTTGAAGTGGTACTTGCTCGATTAGAGCATCCAAAAGGAACATTGTCATGAAGCTCTCCTAATAATCATCTATGGGGGTCACTTGTGAATGATTGCTATCAGATTCGAAAGGGTCCCAAGGTGCTACCTCATACTCTGACTCATCTTCTGAAGACCCTTCTTGGCCTTGTCTATATACCTCTTGTAGGTGAGTCCTCAAACTTTCTCCTTTCTCGATTGAAGGGAAAGGGTTGTTAAGGTCAACAAGGTTGGTTGTTAGCAATGGGAGGTAATCCCCCAATGTATATATTGTGTTAGGATTGGCATATGGATCTAATGCCAACACATCCTTATTGCCTATCCTTAGGCCTTGCATGTTCTCTACCAAGATGTCAAGGGGCAGGAGGTGGTTGAACCCTACTCTTGACTTGTCATATGGCATTTGATATCTTGGTTGGCTAAGAACGCACACTCGTTGTTCATACTTGCCCAACCCATAGCCATGCCAATTACATTGGCCAAGATATCTCAAATCAAAGTTTGGGTTGGACAAATAGTTGATGTCCTCAGTAAAGGGTTCTTCATCTTCTTCTTCTTGCATGTAAGGTTCAATGTCATTATCAGGGCCCCCATAAACAAAGTTTATCTGATTGGGTGGGTAGCCTAGAGGAACCACAGTGTCGATGGGGAGGCGAGGTCTCCCAATGTCTTGCATGGTCTCAAGTGCGGGTGTTGCTACAATATTCTTCACTAGACTCCCCCAAGCCCATGTTGGCCATCTCAATGGTGATCATTGGCGATGGAGTGGGAGGGAATGGGAGTTCTTCCTAGGTCCACTCCATGTAGGGTGAACTAGGCATCTCAACTTCCATTCGGCTAGGCATCTCTCAAGTAGATATGGTTGAGACTAATGGTCATGCCTCTTTTAGGGGTGTCTTGCCCTTGTCCTTCGATGTGGCCACCGTAGGTGGCATTTTTGGTGAAGGACCAGATGATGAAGATGGACCCAGGTGGTGATTTTATGGACTTAATAGCATGGAAGCATGCGGAATCAAACCCTGTTTAGATGGATTCAACTAAAAATCCAAATGTTTTGATGGAAGGGTTGACTGTGGCATTAGTTGCACCATGTTGCAATACTTGAAGGGCTCTATATCTGCCAAGACTACATGCACTTGACCTTCGAATGTGTACTTTAAGCACTGATGAGCTATCGAAGGGACACACTTCATGTCCTTGATCCAAGTCTCATCAAGATATTATAGGCCATCTCACCTTCCAAGATGTGGCACAATGTAGGAATAGCCTTTTGTCCCACTTTGATGGGTAGGACAATTGTGCCAACCGTCGAGCATATCGCATCATTGAATGCTCTAAGCATATAGGTGAAGGCTACAATGTGAGATGCTAGCAACATGAGGTGTTTCAATGCCGATGTTGTAATTATATTACTGGACGAGCCAGTGTCCACCAACACCCTCTTATAAGAAATCCTGTTGACCCGTGCAATGATGTGCAGGGGTGGATCCACCATATCACCAGTCACCGATTTTAGTTTGTCTTCTCTAAAGGTGATGACTAGTTTTGTACATTATTTTACATGTCCCACAAAGTTTTTGAAATAGTTTGCTTCGTGGGGCTGCAGCTCGATGGCTTTTAATATCTCCATTAGAGCCTCCCAATGGGACGATGATTTTTGAATGAGCTCATAAATGGAGAGCCTAGCCGACATGGTCCTTAAACTTTGGGTAAGTCTAGTCCAAATCATGGCCATTGGTCTAGGCGGGGGAGGTTGCGTAGGGTGTTGTTGAGGTTGTGACGTTGACGGAACCTCTCATGTGGCCATCATGGGGGTAGCTCCTGGGTATCTCTTGTTTTGAGTCACTATGCTTATCATCCCTACATACCCCTGCATGGGGTAGTTCTATGTCACCTCATTGACTTGAAGGGTTTTTTCCTGCGCATCATGGGCAGGTAGGGGGTCTTTGAAGACTCCCATCTATTGGTTGTTTGGCGCTATGGGGTTGTCCACCGCCAGCGTCTTGTTATCTATTAGGTCTTGCACGAAGCTCTTGAACTTCCAACATGCATAAAGGTCATGTCATTTCTACCTATGAAATCTACAGTACAAGTCTTCCCTATAGCCCTTAGGTTTTGGCACGTTGGGGTCTATGGGTCAACTTTCTGGTAGGTGTATCAATTTTATTGTAGACAAACGGTCAAAAAAGGAGTCTTTGGACTCTGTGAAGGGTGTGAACTATCGCCTAGGGTGATGCTACTAATTTTAATCTTGTCTATAATTCTCCTTCTCATAGCTGTCAAGAGGAACTTCCTGATAGTTAGCCTATGAGGGTTGTGTTGCTTGTGTAGGCTTTGGCATGTTTATAACAACCTGATTGACCATAGCAGGTTTCGGTTGCGTGGTCCCTATTTTGGCATTTTTATGCCACTCTTTCTTCTTTGGATTGGCAATCTCGCCATCCTGTATCTTGATCTCCTCAATGATTCTAGCTTACACTAGGGCTTTCTCAATACTGGCATATTTTTGTAGCTGCAATAGCATGGAGATCAATCTCAAACAACTTTTTGAGAACATTTGGGTTAGGTCACTCATAGGAGGGAGGTAGGGCAACTTTGAAAGCAACATCCTCCATCGATTTCCATAGGCTGCCATGGTTTCTTCCTCATACTTCTTGAGGCTATCTAGGTCATTTAGTGATGCATTATTCTTGGTGTTGAAGGTGAAGCATTCGAGGAACGCATCCACTAGATGATCCAATTTACTGATGCTATATTTTGGCAACTAAGTGAACCAATCCAAGGTAGGGCCTACGAACACAATTATAAATGTTCTTAGCAACAAAGCATCATTGTCCTGAATGTCAAAGCATTGGCTCAAGAATCTAGTCACGTGCTCTTTGGCATCCCCCTCCCCTCTAAAGAGTGCCAACTGGGGCAGTTTAAAGTGTTTATGGTATGGGGGTGTTGGCACTGATGGATGCATAGGGTGACTACGGAGCTAGCATAAAGTGGGCTTTTGGGGCCAAGAAGTCTTAGTCTCCATAGACTCTAAGCACTCTAGTAGTGTTTTATATGCATCGAAGGATTTGATATCTTCTTCCTTGGTTTGTTCCCATTGTGGGTTGCGGGGAACTTGAGGCCTATGGAGGGGTAGCCGGACAGCATCCCCCCTGCCTTGGTAGGGTGTTTTAGCCTGCTCTTCTTCTTGCTCATACTCCTAATAGGCTTCTTGAGGAGTTCTTAGGTGAGACCTATAAACATGGGTGGGTGCCCGTGGAGGGTTCCCATCATTGTTTCTGGGAGTGGCCTCCCGCTCAGGTCTAGGAGGTCTTGAAGGCAATATTTGATAAGGTCATGAAGACCTGTCTCACACCAAGGGGTTGTGCCTCTCATACAATTGTATCTTATGCACACGAGGGGTTGGGACCCTCTCAGGCATAGTGTTATAGAGAAATATGTCTGTCTAACGTCAAATGCGCTCTTTGCTAAGGTGATACAGGTGCTCTAACTGTTGTTGGTCTTGCCTGAGTTGTGTAATTTGTGCTTGGCGGGTGGTATGTTTGGCAAATGCCAAGTCAATTTGTTTTGTTGTATTGTGTTTAGGAAGCCTAGATGCCTCTCTTACATGTCTATATCGATCGTGGTGATTCGAGATCCCTATGGGTCGCTTTCCTCTATCGAGGTTAGCGACATTCACCCGAGGCTCTGGCCTCAATGGGTGATCTTGATACATAGAAGGTGCAGAGGTGCATTGCTCTCACACCATGTATTGCTCTTGAGGAATGTAGTGGTATTCCTCATACTCCCTTTCGTATGTGTGAAAGTGGCAGGTAGAATGGCTTGCCCTGTCTGAAGAGCCTTGTGCTCTAGATTTGGTCTATTGTTTCAGACAGTAATAAGGGGTAAATGAGGGATGATGTAATCTTGTGGCCCCTCCTTATGGACCCTATGTTGCTATAGCACTTCATCGTGCGATGGCCACTCATAATGAGTGTCTAAGGGAGCCCTCCCGTATATGTTGAGTGCCACATGTATGGCCTCGTCCTAAAAGGGTTTATGCTGAGTGGGAGTCCCCCTCAAAGGGGTGCCTCCATAGTCCCATTCTATAATGGCATGATGTGGACTATCTTGTGGATCAGGTTGCCAATGTGGTATGACCAAGTCCTTGGGACTATATCGGAGGTGACTTGTGCCCCTTTGTGCACTTTTCGTAGCTTCTGCCCGTGATTGGGCTCGGCTACGGGTGTACACCATGGTGATGTTTTTCTAAAGAAGTGTACATTTTTATATTCTTTATGATTTTTTATGCTACACTAAACAAAAGGGAAACACATAATCAAAGCAATTATTTTCTTGTTTATGAATTTAAAAGTGCACCCTAAATCTGGTTCAGTGTGTTTTGATGTTTGTTTTGAAAACCTTGTAAAGAAATGTTTGTTGTATATGCAATATGAGGGCTCTTATATCTCCCAAAATTGTTGCCCCTTCAATATACCACTTCCAATATGTTATACCTAACCTCTCTATATACCCACCATTACGTGAGGGATACTATTGGTACGTGAGAGCAGAACAATACATGGAACATAAGCAATACAGAAGGGAAATCACCCTGTTTTGACACCTACCATAGAAGACTTATGCGCATGCACTAGGAATCACCCTTGCTACACTTGGTCAGATTTCATTAGGATTTATGTCTAGCAACAGTTGCGATCGGGGTTATGTATTGAATATTTCAAGCCAAGGTGGTGATGAAATCCACCGTTGGTCTTGATCAAGGGTTGGGGTTTTACGACCAACACCTTGATGTTCAGATTATCTCATGGTGTGTGGGGTTATTTTTACTTGTGAAAATAAAGAAAAATATGCAATAAAACTCTCTTATGCAAGCAAAGGAACAGGAAATGACAGAGACAAAAAACAAAAAAATGACAGAAGATGCTTAGAACCCCTACCTCTTCTCTGCACAAAATAGATGCCTTTGAGTTTTTGCTCTAAAATTGCACAGACAGCTAATTGTCCTAGGGTGAAATGAATAACAGATTTGTATTTGTCATAGGGTGAGATGAATTCCTATTTGTCCTAGGGTGAAACAAATTCAAGCTCTGTATTCACCATAGGGTGGAACGAGCAGCAGTCCAGTGCTTGAAATATTGATACCTGCAAGAAAAAACACACAAATTTTGATCAGAAATATGATATCAAAATCAAGGGACAGTGGTCCCACCATGATCGCCACTGAAAGCACGAGGATACGGAAGCAAAACAGAAGGGGAAATGCAACGCTAAGTCCTACGAACAAAAATGCATGAAAAGAAGGAAAACCAATGAACTGAAATGAGATTAAAAGCAAGTATAAAAGTGCAGCCCTTTATTTTATTGATTTTCTCAAAATTGGGTTACAATACGTCTCCTCCCTTTTTAGGGGCTAGGAGTGTCGGACCTATTTTGATTACACCATGAATGATATATTCCCCTTTGAGACCTTCCGCGTGCCCACATTGAAAATGGGTAGATCAAATAGCATCGCCGCTTGCATGAATGTGTCTATGGTTCCTTGCTTCCACTCTGGTATAGAGATCCTATGTTCAAAGAAATAGTAAATGGTTAGTAGCACCTGCGGATGGAGAGAAACCTGTGATCCCCAATGCCTACGGTTAGTGCATTCATAAAATAAATAAAATGATAACTGAAGCATATCATAATGATCTTAAAATTTTATAGAAGCAATAAAACATTACCAAGAAGCCACTACAAAAGGAACAATTCAAAAATATTACATAGATTTCTAATCGCTCTGAGGTGGGACGATTAAGACTATCATAACTTTTCCTAAAGCCACCTCCTAAATGTCTAGTCTAGAAGCCTCCAAAACACCTACAAAGTTGGGTTTAGGTAAAACGGGGTATTTTGGGATGACCCAGATGGTCGGATTTGGCTAATTTGGCCTCAATTGCCCTATATCCGATGACACTTTTTGTATGTTAGCAAAAGTGAGAAATGATAAAATCATAGCCAAAACTTGTCATAATCACATGAAATTTAAATGATAGCATATGTAAGTGACCTAGAATAAAATGCAAAAATAATAGTATGGAAATTTGCCATATATTTCTAATCACTTTGGGGTGGGGTGATTAGAACTGTAACAGTGCAAGGGGCGCTTGGGGGCAGGACGCCCACCGTTTGGGACCTGGTTTCAGCACCAATCCACTTGGGATGAGTCCAAAACCTCTTATGGGGTTGTGTCAAAAAATTTTGTGGGGTATTGTAGCCAAATGTTTGGGTTTGGGTCCAGATTGCTCTTCCAATAATCACCCAATAACCTCCCTTCCAAAAGAGAGATCAAGGATGTAAAAGCACAAACGATGGGTGAGGATGTAATTCGGCAGCACTTCTTTGCTCCAAATGCTCCTCTCTATTCTCCTCTTGGGGTGAGAAGACTCACCAATTTATAGACCTAGGGTCTCTCTCTTTGAATGTGCATGCGAGGGTGCCACTTGAGTTGCTTGTCCTATTTTGGGAGAAAATATTCTTCCCTGATTTAGAGTCTCCTTGCATGAGGCCTCCAAAATCAAGGCATGCATGACTGAAGTCTCTTTCTCTGATTTGAAGTCGTTCCTCGCAATTGCATGTACTGAAGTTGCAGTTAAGTGGCAAACCTATCAAGGTTTGACTTTTTACCAATCAAACCTGCTATTCGCCCCACCCTGGGACGAATGCTGATAATCATCCCGGGGTGGGATGAATACCAATTTGTAATCATCCCAGGGTGGGATGAGTAGGGAGGAAAGTGCTGAAAAGGTGCCAAATTGACCTTTGAACTTCCAAAACTATTGTGAGAGTGGTTAGGACCACTGTTTAACCTTCGAGGGCTGCCCTAGGGGCTATGTATATCAATTAAATCAGTTCTTGTCATCACATAATCGGATTGGCACTGTTTTGGTGTCTACAAGAGGTAATAATATAGTTCTAATATTGGGCATGATTTTGAGATTTATTTTTAAAAATTCTATTATTCTTTTCAAGCCATAATTAAAAATAATAATTGTAGGTCCAATCCTCCAAAGAATACATAGTGATTTAGCTTTAAAATAATTTATCCAACATTTTATCAACTATTTCAATGTTGATGGAGATACCAAATATAATTTCAATTTTTTAAAATAACCCCAAATGGTGTGAGCAAATAGACAATGAAGAAGTAAATGGTTTTATGTTTCTAAATCCTTCTCATACAAGGTAAATTTGAAGGGTCCATAATATCCTCTTCTTTGTAGACTCTCTCCCATAAAAATATTACTTTGAACTACTAATAAAAGAAATGTTGAGGTCTTAGGAAAAGCCTCTAATGACCAAAGATTCTTCCAAGGAAAGTTTTTGGTTCATGGAAATTTTTGTTGTTCTAAATCCTCATATCCCAACTTGACAGAGTATCCGCCATCCTTTGATAAATTCAAAATTAACTCATCCTTTCATGTAAAATTTGACTAATAAAACTCTCAAAGCATATTTTCAAGTTCATTTGAAATTTGTTTGAGTCCCTCTCCTTGAACTTGATTACTAAAAAAATCCATGATTTGGATTTTTTGCTCATAATAATATAATATTTTACTTTTGCAGCTTTAAATGCTAAGCACCCTTGAGCCAATGGTTTCCATTTTGATTTAGAGGTAAGGCGATAATGCTTCAACCAAGGATAAGAAAAAAAATATACATAACTCACCTCATTTAATGATCATATAATATATTTATTTATCAATTGTAAACTCTTTGATATAAATTTCCATGTTGATGATACTTTGGATAAAGTTATTTTCCTAAACAATTTCATTAAAACAAGAGAAACTATATATATTTGAAGTAATAATTTTACCCAATTTTTTCCTTTATCTCTAAACAATCTTCAACCAAGTTTTGCTCCTAATGCTAAAGTTATAAGTCTATAATTACGTAATCATGTTAATCCAATATTATTTCTCTTGCAAACCATATCCCACTTACAAAGAGGAAATATAAAGTTTTCCTCACAATATTTCCATAGAAAGTATATTTGAATTTTATCATTTTTTGATGCAATAGTTATTGGAAGTCTTGAACCTGACATCATATAAATAGGATTGGATTACAAGATAAAATCACAAAATAAAGAACAAAAAATGCAATGAAGAAAAATTGAATATGAAGAAGATCATGTCAAAGAACTAAAAGAAATAAAATGAAGACTAAATTCTTCAATAACCAAATAATGTAATATGAGTATGTTGGATAATTTTACATTTTTTGGTACATGCTATTGTAACCCCATGGTATCTTATGGCACAATTGTAAATATTTAATACATTAGGGTGTGAATCTATATATTAGAACTATAATTTATATTTCACATTTATGTGTGTGTTCATGTGTAGGATGTGTACAAGTATCATGTAATAGATTGTGCAAAGTTTCATAGAGTGAAGTGTGCAAATAGAGAGTCAAGAGTCATCTATGCAAGTGTCAAGATGAGAAGCCAAAATACATGAGAGGCTTGTCTTATGTGTTGAAAATGAAAGGATGAATCTCCCAAATATGTGAGGACTACAATAGTTAAGTATTAAAGAGTTATTATTTCTAAGGATATATTATGGAGATAAAACTCCATGTAATGTAATAGAAGAATTCATTTAAGCATTGGTAATATATAAGCATGTATGTAGTTTGAGAAATTCTATTGTAAGTTTTATTCATGCTATTGCATGAATAATATTTTCCATTTTACATCATATTATTGTTATTTTATATGAATGGTTGGTTACTCAAATTGGCCACATATATTTAATTCTCAAATATTGTGATCTTAAACATTGGTACCTATGATAATCTAGCTAAAAAGCCAATAGAAAAGTGATACTTCAATATTTGACTATTGCACTCCTCACATGTCCCAAAGATGCAACCTTTCCTATTCCATACATAACATAAATGTCACATGTCTTTTGGCTTTACATCTTGCCACTTGTATACATGACTCTTGACTCTCTATTTACTTGCACACTTTACTCTATGACACTTACACACTTTATCACTCTACACACTTACACATATTGTTACATAATACTTGTACACATCCTACACATAAACACATAAATAAAGGGGAAATATAAACCACACATATAAACTATAGACTCAAACCCTATTCTAATTTTTAAATTTTACCATAGGTACCATGTGGGTACATTAGCATGTACAAAAAAATGTAAAATTTTCCAACACTATAGATCTAGAGATTACTTTATCCCTTTAATTATGGATTGAAAATATATTTATGGAAGTTGTCCCTTATTTTCTTCATATACAACATTTTTGAACATTATCATATTTTTAGGAAGGGGAGTTAAAGGTTATATACTATAGGAAATTTGATGATAAATGCTTCTAGTTATGTATTTATGTTATTGTTCAGTCATACATGGAAAAGATGAGTTAATTTTATTAATTTTTTATTTATATAGTTGACTAGAGAAGAATGAGAACATGTTTTAAAAATACTTATATCCCTTTTGTGATAACATTTTCCCTTGTTATAACCCTTGGTAGACCACCATTTTATATGCACCAAGAGAGATAACCCTCAAGGTCTATATGATGGATTACTGTGGGTGAAATTTTGCATCTGTCACCCACTCTTCCCTATAGGAAGTGATTCCCTCTAATAAAAAGGAGTCCACATTTTTTGAATAAATTACTAAATAAGCAAAAGAAATTAGGTAGTAGTGGCAAGAGTCACATATGGACCAAAGCATTGGGAGGATGATGGAATGAGGTAGGGTATGCCATAGAATAGTTGGACCTTTTTCTTGAAAGTCTAGGTAAAATATTACCAAGAACCCACATAGATCCTTGGTTTGGTATTCTAAGAAGCCAACATGGGCAAAAGATTCGGTTTATCTTGCCATGGAGAACAAGGAAAAACCCCGTCCATCTTGGGTGGGGTAATGTGAGCACCAAGCCAACAAAACATGTGGGAAAAGCCACTGGACCCTCCTATGGGTGGAAGGAAGTACCCACTCGACATGCGAGGTTCTCACCACTATTGGAGGACTTTCCCACTACTCCAACAATTTGGATACCTAAAAACATATATAGAAGTTATAGATTTTTGATGCAATACTCTCAATGTACTCTAGTGCTTGACATGCATCGCCTGAATAGGGATCGTCAATCAAGGAGAAGAAAAAGACAACTAAGCAATAATAAACTAGGTAGAATATTAGAGGGATCAAATTGGTCCAAATACACCTATCTCTATTCTAGAATATCAATGCTTCCTAGTAGAGCAGTGTACCAGGGAGATGCTTATTAGCTACAAAGACCATCTTCCTGCCTACTACCATTAATGTCTATATTTATCCAGGGTGTATCTTTATCCATTGCAATTCTTATGTAAGGTTTCCCGTCTGTAAATAAATATTCTGCACTATTTACCCTTTAATTGTTTCTTCTTGTCTTTCACTGAATGTATGAGTATTTGATTATTTATTTTTTAATTCACTCTGTGTTATTCTAGTATTTGGATTCCTTGGGGTGTACTTGAGTGATTAAGGGAGCATGTTCATTATATGGATTAGGGGTTTTTTTTTCTAAAACCGATCGAGCAAGAGTGCTTTGATTCTGCATCCTAGATCTCATGCACCTGTTTACTAGTACTAGAATTTATCTCCCACCTATCTTTGATAGACAACTAGAACATGGATGTTATTGGGTGATCTTGTGTGGGGCTTGTGTTTTTGATAGAGTATCACACCTGCATGAGTCTTGATGTGACTATACCCATCCATGTGAGTTCTGGCTAAAACCTTTTATTTATTTATTTCCTATTCTATTTTCTCTTTTTATTTTATAGCATAGAGTAGCTGGGATAACCCAAATAAATAGGAATTTTTTAGATATTGTACGACCTATCCTTTTTCTATGATGACCATTCTATGGTACTTGGAACTGATCCATCCACCCTGCCCTACTCACAGTGTCATATTGGTGATCAATAATTTTTGGTGACTCCATTAGGGATCAATTGAGTCTCATATTTTAGAAAATCAGAGTTTGGTGACTCTCTGGTTTTTCTAGATCTACTCAGAGTCACCTAGAAAATCCAATTGAGTGGCACTTCCATATCATGAGATCAGTTGTTCACTCATGCTAAATATCCAAACATCATAAAGCATTCAAGATATGGTGAGTAGCCTTGAACTTACAAGTGAAGATAACATGGTCACCTAGTGATTATGACTAAAATTATAGTTGGGACCTTTAAATACTGGTACCTTAATGGCCTGGCCATATTTCCCCCAGTAGAATGACCTTCCCTCACTGAGATCATATCCTAAAAGCTACCTTCGTTGCATTGCCCAAATATAGTGGCATCAAGGGAGCTATGAAGGAACATCTATAAAATATGGTTTCTATATCCACCCTTCAAAATATCATGCATGAGGATATAATGATTAGGTTATTCGTAGCATCCATTGAAATCAGAACATGGCTCTAGTACAAGACCCTATATTCGAGGAGTATCTCTATATGGGTAAATTTTGTGGAGCCCCTAATGGATGCATTTGGAGAAGTGGAGGACGCCTTCCAATCTCTGAACCAATTCACATTTATCAAGAGAAACTCTCTTGAAATTGTGATGAACTTCAATGTCTATTTTGAGAAGAGTTGGAAGAGGATTCCACTACAAATCCTCCCAACCTCCACCTAGGCACAAATGTTTTACATTCAAGTTCTTGGTCCTGATATTAGTATCCTTATGCATCAATAAAGGGAAACTCATTTCCATCGACTCTATATAGAGGATTTCAGGGTTGAGTAGGTTTTTATGTGGAGGCTCCAACCCACCATTTTCCTCCAAAATATGGTTCTAGATCATGAAGTGGGCACATAATAGGAAGTCTATCAGGAAGCTCACATCCACAAATATAGAATTACCAATCACCATAGATTCTCGAGAAGCTGGGTAAGTATGTGGATGCTCATGAATAGGAGAAGGACTCAATGACAGATGAAGATTCAACAAGGCAATTAGCATAGCTGGTCAATATTGAGAAGGGATAACATAAAAATCTGGTCCATGACTACCTGAAATGTAGAATACACTGGTAAAACAAATTACCACTCTATATTGCAAAGACCTGAGTGTTTATGCACTCAAGAAATAAAATAAGAATTATGATTTTATCATAATTCTGAGCTAGTGATAAGGGTGCCATACAAATCATAAATGTTACCTTAAATACAATATGATATGGTCTGGCCATTATAGATTTAGAGGATAATTTGCATTTGATATTATATCTTAAGCATGCTTATCATACCATAATTTTGTAGCTAATAAATAAATCCTTGTATTATGCAGGGCTAGCATTGTTGGGAATCACATGTTTTGTCACCGACCATCGGTGCAACAAGGTCCTTTGAAAACTTACCATTTGGTTAGGTGTCGAAGGGCATTAACAAGAATTTTCTAAGAAATTTTTTAGAAAATATAACATTACCCTCTATCTCTATGTTATATTCCTAGTTTTATATTCCATTGTCCATCATTGTCGTAACATCGTAGCCCAATGGATATATTCAACAATTTTCAAGACCTCTCAGCTATCCTCAAGAGTTGTGGCAAGCCTTGAAACTCACATATGTAGGCAAATGCTATAAATGGCCCCTATAGTAAGATGAAAATGAATCTACAAAAGTGCAAACCATGAGCTATGGTTGGAGAAAAATGGTCTTCCAATTTATAAAAGCCAATAAAAGAGGATCATTACTAAATTGTGTGAAGAAATTTTTTTGGGATATAAGAGATGAGGAATATTGGCAATCTATCTTCTCTTGGAATGTCCTAGATCTTTGATGGGTTATGTTTAGGGTGATTGAATCCATAAGCATGTCTTATGGAGAAGGGTCAATTCTCCATTAGTTTCATTTTATAGGTTTTGAATTAGTTTTCCCTTTGTATCTCCCTATTTTCCCACCCTTTCCTCGCCTTTGTATTCTTTTCCCCTTTGTTTTCTGTAAATCTCTCAACTAGTAACAAAGGTTTCATAACCCATGTTACTTCCTCTTTCATTTTCCTTCTTTGTGTGTCTTACAATAGCTTCTTAAGCATTTGCTTTTTGTATCCACTACTTATCTTCTTGTTGCTCTTGTTCGTAGCAAGTCTCTATGTATTGGTCACCTTAGCCTTGTCTTTTTGGATTTCTTTTCCTTGTTGCTCTTTTCTACTCTCAGTATTTGAGACCATGTTCCTTTTCCTCTACTCTACTTTTTGTCATTTTATATATCTCATTTCTTCCAACTTCTTTTTGTACTTATTTTTCTCCTTGATTCTTCTCCTTCATCATGTCCTCCTTTCTTCTATTCCCTTCCTTCCCTCCATTCATTTCCCTGTTGTGTTTGTTATATTTTATAATCCTTCTAGGTTATTTTTTTCTATGATATGGAAACCCTTGTAAGTCACCAAAGTGTGGGTGAATTTTTACATTTGTCACCCAATATTCCCTATAGGAAGTGATTCTCCCTACTTAAAAGGAGTTTGAATTTCTTGAAGACATTACTGAATAGGTGAAAGGAATTAGGCAATAGTGGTGGAAGTCACAAATGGACCAAAGTTTTGGGTGGATGGTAGAATGAGGCAGGGTATGCCATGGGACAGTCAAATAATTTTATTGAATGTTTTGGTGGCATATTCCCAAGAACCCACCCATATCCTTGGGAGTGTATTCTAAGAAACTAGTAAGGATAGAATATTTGATCGACCCCATCCTGGGGAATAAGGAAAACCCCCATCCATCTTAAATAGGATAATGCGAGCACCAAGCTAACAAAAAATATGGGAACACCTATTATATCCTCCTACGGGTGGAAGGAATTACCCACATGATATGCAAGGTTCCGACCATCACTTGAAATTCAAATGGAGGACTTGCCCTTCACTCCAAAAATCTAGGTACCTGACAACATACACATAAGTAATATATTTCTAGTGTAATACTCCTGAGGTGCTTTAGTGCCTGACATGTGCCTTCTGAATAGGGATCACCAATAAAAAATAAGAATAAGGAGGCCAAGTAATAATGAGTTGGGTAGAATATCAGAGAGACCAGATTGGTCTAGAGGCACCTACCACTCTTCTAGAATATTGGTGCTTCCCAGTAGAGAAGTGTACTAGGGTGGCACTTGTTAGCTATAAAGACCATCTTCTCGTCTATTGCCATTAATGTCTATATTTTTAAGTTGATGTAAATGTAGTTATAAATGGTAGAATTCTAGACATTCCTAAGGGTGGCTCTTTACCCATTACAATTCTTATGTAAGGTTTTCCTTATATAAATATAAATTTTGTACTATTTGACCTTTAATTGTGTATGCTTGTCTTCCATTGAATATATGCATATTTGATTATTTATTTTTTGAGTCACTCTGTGTTATTATAGTATTTGGATTCCATGGGACGTTCTTGAGTGATTAAGGGGAGCATGTTCATTATATGGGGTGGGGTTTTATTTATACTAACTAACACCAACCGAGTGGGAGTGCTTTTCTTCTACATTTTGGATCTCATGCACCCATTCACTAGTACTAGAATTTTCATCTCACCCACCACTAATAGAGAGCTAGGACAAGGATATTTTTGGGTGATCTGGTGTGGGACTTATATTTTAGACAGGGTATCATGCCTGCATGAGTCTTGATGCAGCTATACCCATCCTTGTGAGTTATGTCTATGAAATTTTATTTATTTCGTTCTCATTCTCTTTTCTAATTTTCTCTATGTCATAGAGTAACTGGGATCACCCCGAGGAACTAAAATTATTTGGAGATCATCCACCCTATTGTTTTGATTTGATGGTCATTCTACATTGCTTGGCATTGATCCGTCTACCCTACCATGTACATGGTGTTGGATTGGCGACCAAAAGTTATTGAAGGTATCATTAACCTTCCCCTAGTAGGACTAACATTTTGCTATGTTGTAGTTATCTTTGCTTGATATGACGTAATCCAATCAAATAGTTTATGTAGTCTTTGATTACAGGTGTAGTATTTTTTTAGGATTTATTAAGGAAAAATATTTAGGCCACAATTTTTAAGATCCATATGGTGTTCACATTGGCTTATCCAAAGATGTAGACCTAGATTTATGGATGCTAGTGTGCAAGCATTGGGGCCTACAATTGGATAAGGATTGTTTCCTAAATTTCATTATTATTTAAGTTATTTTTTGGGGATCAAGGATTCATAAGGAGTGTTATATGGATTCATTATAATTTGTATATTTTGATATGTGTGTTGGAGAATATTATATTTTTTGGTACATGCAAATGTACCCCCATGGTACCTTTATCATACAAATATAAATATGTAATACATTACAATTTGATTCTATAGTTTAGATGAGTTATTTATATTTTATGTGTGTCTATGTGTAATATATGCACAAGTATCATGTATGTAAGTGTGCAAATATGTAATATGAGGATGTGCACAAGTGTCTTGTATTAGGAGTGCATGTAGGAGAGTAAGAGTTATGTATAAGTGTGCAAGTGTCATAGAGTTAAAGTATGCATGTAAGAAGAGAGTGAATATTCTTGTATACAAGTGGCAATATGAGAAGCCAAAGGTCAAGAATATGAAAGGTTGCAACTCCTGGATATGTGAGGAGTGCAATAGACAAGTATTAAAGAGTCACATTACTATGTCTATATTATGGAGAGAAAGCTCCATACAATGTAAGAGAAACTAGTTTATTATGATCACCACATCAATCATTCATAATAAAGCTTGTATATAGATATTGAGCAATTGTATTATAATTTTTCTTCATGCATGTACATGAATGATTTTGGCCATATACATTCATAATTGATATTTTAATGAGTTTTATTTTATTTATACTAGTGTGGATATATATTGGACTACTTATATATATTTAATTATACTCTTGATTATTGATACTTTGACCTAAGATATTGTGGATTATTTATATTTGTATCTATGATATTTTTAATATATTTTAACTTAAAATCCTATAGTGATATTAGAGTTACCACTTAAATCTGTCAATTTTTGGTAGAGTTATATTTCAAAACCATCGATATTTTTCACTTTAAATGTAGTGAAAACTTGGAATTTATTTTTTAAATATTATATTGATTAGATATGGAAGGAACAAGTAAAAGTCACCCTGATTTGGATGCTAGGGTCGTTTTACTTGGTTCAAGAAAATCCAATGAATACTAGGACTTAGCTAGAGTAGATTAAGGGAAAAATTAGAAGAAAGATGGATGTAAGGTGACATTCCAAGTCACCTTGATAGAAGTTGGATTCTCTAGAAAATAGGAGAATCATTTTGCTCTTAGGTTTGACCTAAGACATTGAATATAGATTATAGAATATTGATAAGCATCATATCTTCCAATAAAATGATAAGTATCTAAGCTTCTAAATAATAGAAGAAGAGATAAATAAGAGAAGTAGTATAAGATTTCATATATCAAATAATAAAAGAAAAGTATAGAGAAGAGAAGATCATAAGCCTCTAAAGATAAAAATATAGAGGCATAAATATTTTTAAGTTTTGGTTGATAAGAAATACAAACCAGAAGGATTAGACTAAATGAAAATATCTTCATATCATTTCAATTTTGGTCATGGATCATTTTTTTGAAAAATAATTCTTCAAGAAAGAATGTAATACATATAAAGTGTCATCAAAAGTGCTTATCTATATATGGAATAATATAGAGGTAAGCTTGCAAAAGCTACCATATAGAATTCATCATATAGAAGCCACCATATAAAAGTTATGTAAGATATTATGTTATAAGTAAGACAACTATAAGCTTGGATATCAAAAAGCTATGAGCATAGTTACATGATATTTACAAGATCCATTATACAGTAATTACTTGGTACATTGTAATAAAAATATTTCAAACACTAACAAGGTGTTAGTATTCAAATAATATCAATAGGTTTCAACAAATAATAGGATGCTAGTATATAGAGGGAACTAGAAAAGCATGAGTGCTTATAGAGTGCTATGATTTAGAGGAAATAAAAAGAATCTAGAACTGGTGTGCTATAAACTAAAGCAGTTTAAAGTGGTGAGAGCACTACCAAAAAAAGGTGATGAAATATCTAAGAGTGCTAGTAAAGTTCTACCATTTAGAGGAATTCAAAGAGCTAAGAGTACTAACATAGTGCTACCATTTGAATTAGATCATAGTGCTAGTATATTTGAACCTGGTACCTCCCTTGGAGGATTGCCCTCTCCTCTCCAACTCACCTACAACACCTGGGTAAAAACTAATTTATAGTGGAAAACACCCCTTTCGAGGTGCCACTTTCAACAGGTTAGGCATAGGAGGAATGGAGCCTTGTCGGCCTCTACCAGCACATAGGACATTCCTAACTATACCATATATCTGAAGGATGAAGAAAATGGGAATGGAACCTGGGTCGGCCTCTACCAGCACCCAGGGCATTTACCACTACACCACAATAAGCAGATTGTAAATTTCTTATTTGAGTGATTATTTGAAATTGTAATTATTAATTTTGGAGATATATGGATTTAAATTTATAAGGAATTGAATCATTGAATTGTAAACCTTGATTATTATGGAAGAAAATATGAAGTCCATAATAAAAAATAAATGACTTGATGTTATAAAGTCTGGCATTGGTAAATTGATTAAAAAATCTAAGGAAAATCTAGATATGGAAATACAAATCAACTATAGAGAAGCAATGAATGAATTCTTTGAAATATTTGAATATTATTTGCATTCAAAGCTTGTTGAATCAATTGGTAATACAATGGATGATATTATGATACATGTAGTTGTTCACCACTACCCACTCGTTTTTAAGGTCAAATATTGATAGTTGATGTTCAGATTTTTGTCTAGCCCATGGAGAACAAGCTCAAAGAATTATTCATAATTGGGACTTCTACAAAAGATCATTTAGTAGATGTCTTGAAATATAGTCAAAAGTGCACCAAAGGAGCCTATCTTTGGAATAAATCCTTATATCATTTTTTTTTTATCAATAATAAAGTGTGAGAAAGAAAACTCTTGATCAATATATAAGAATTGTCAAAAGACCAAGTGTACATGAATGTCCGAGTCAAAACAAATAATAAGGGTATATGAGCTGAATCGATGACTTCATCGATTAAATATATGAAAACCACCTACCTGAAGATGACCTTAGTTATTTTACTTGAAATTCATTCAAGAAGAAGTATGGATTTGATAGTCCTATGTTGATCAGTCATTGTAATCAAACAAGTACATCATTCAATGATTATAATCTCAAGGAAAAGTAGATGGAATTATTAAATCTAATTACAAATATTTTTTAAAGGAAAATCCTCCTTTGTAAATCTATAAATGGGAGTAATGTTAGATTTGTAAAGGACCAAAAAGTTTACAACTCTTTATATTTGTAGGCTTTCATTTTATTTATCTATGTAGAAATTGTTGTGGTTCTTGTGGGTCTTGTGGATAATTTTGAAACCTTTCTTTTGGCATAATCTTTGTAAAATTTTACCTACATTATATATACATGGGATCCTATGTCAAATTATTGTCCTTTGCCTATAGACCCATTGTTGTGTATGTGTATGTGTTTGTGATATTTTGCCTAGGTATTATATTTACTAAGTGTATGTGTGTGAGGGACCTAAATTTATTTTTGGACTTAGTCACTAACTAGCTTGCTTCTCCTATAGGACTTGTCTAGTCATATGCACATATAACTGGTACATATTGATTTCACTTCATTATGTAAAGGAGAGGAAGTGTTCATTGTTGGCATATAATATTCAGGCCAATTTTTGTAGGAATATATTAGTATATCTCTTGGTGCATCATCCCTTTTTATTTTAATTTTTGAATTTATTTCTTTTTACACATCTTATTTTTCTTTGTAGGGTAACAAGCACCTTTAAGATCACTCTTAACAAGGATATGGTCTTATAAAAATTTCTAAAAACCCCTAATTGAGCCAAATCCTATCCTTTCTATTATAGACCATTGTGTTGCTTCATTGTGAGGTATGATTATCTTGGATGGGCACAATAAAAATGATAATAGTTTAATGGAATACTCAGTGGGTCACCAGTGACACATCATTGATCCCAAAATCACAACAAGGAGTAGGTTTGAGACTTGGTGAGATTCTTGGTTTATTTCCTACTTATTGAAGTACCTATTTTCTCACCTAGCAACTCCACTTATGAATTAACACTAGAATAATCCACTATTAAGAGTACCAGACTAGAATTTAGGTTAAGACCTCAATCTATTTGCTTTTGAGAAGTAATAAAACATATTCACTTGGTGACTCTACATTGGTAAAATAATCCCAAAGTTATGTACATAAAATATGCTATTTATATTTATTTTCATATCTTAGATGAATACCTCTTCAAAACATATTCCTTTAGATGAGATAGAATCAAGCCCCTTGAGCTCTAAAAAGACACTTAATATAAAAAGCTACCTAAGTATATACTAGCAATTTTAACAAAGTACACTAGCAAAGAATTGATCACTCCACTAGAACACTTTAGAGAACTGGTAGTCATATACTAAAAACAGAATATAGTGAATCAAGATTTAGCCTTAAGGCTATTAGTGGAATGTATTAAAGGGGATGCACAAAAAAAGTATGAATATATACCTCCTCATTCAATAAAATAAGGGAACCAACTACATCATCGATCATGAATGACTTTGTCATAGAAATATAAAATGAGAAGGGGACATCATGAATGACCTAGTCGAAACACATGTAAATTTTGGAGATGTTGACTAGTTAGCAACCAAGTCTTCTTATAAAAGGAAAAAAGAGAAGGGGACATGAATAGATATGAAGTGACATATAATCCAAGGTACACCAACCATAGAGAAACAAAAAAAATTGAAATTAACAAGCTTACCTACAAAACATATTTCGGAAGGAAAGGTAGAGATTAAAAAAAATATTTGCATTAAATTCCGCCATAGAACAGAATATCATTCATGAGTAAGGACTGACAATGATTATTATAGGAATAAATTAACCTTGAAAGGTGTTAATATGCATTTAGAAACTACTCAAAAAGCATGAAATTCTTCAAAAATAAATAAATAAGGAGCAATAAATGCAAGGCATGTGGGAATCATGAAATAAGGAAGGTTAAAAGGAGAAACAACTTTGAAAGATAAATAATTTTTACTCCCCAACTAGAAGGCTTTGCAATTTATTATTAAAAAAAGAGAAAATATAGTGTCAAGCTCAAAATGATGAAAAAAATGGATTCCCATGTGCAATAAATGCTATAAGTGCTTATGCCCACCTATTCCTCTAACATCAAGATTTTGAAGGTCATGGCTAAAACTTACACTAATATTGAAGTCTACAAGGGAATCAAAAAGCTAAGTATAGATGCTTACAAGTGCTTTAGATATAGTAGACCTTTAATAATTGGAGAAAAGTTATGGAGTATATTTTTTATGCAATACATGGAAACTAACGTACATTTTAGTTATAAAAAATAAGCATTTATACTGAGTTTTATGATCCAAAGTGCCCAAGAAATCAAGGCCATGAATGAAAAATTTAGAGTAAGAATTGATGGTCGTAGAATAAAGAAATTTGACTATTACCAAAGGGCCAAGTACATGTTATTTAGGAAGAAGAAAAAGGGAAATTTTGAAATACTATCACAAAATGAGAAAATGACCTTTATACGATCAAAATAAGAGAAGGTAGAGAAATGTCACCTAGTCACACAAAAATTCATCTTGACAATTTCAGTGAATATGTGAAGGATGAATTTAGCATGATGGAATTCCTTATAATTTAAAAAAATTACAAAGACATAAATGTGGCTTAATTGAGGATTTTGCATAGAATGAGGTAAAGGGTAATAACCCTACATTTCATTGAGTTGATAGCAAACTGAATCTAATAAGGCCTTTGACAATTCTAGTCAATGTAGATATTGAAGTATTTCTCATTTATACTATACCTTAATTTATACCAACATTTGAACATGTTTCCCAAGTTAGCAATAACGTGTAAATATTCAAAGTAAAATGACCTTCTAGTGTATAATTGGACCAAATACCTATGGAAGGGATATTTGTATTATATTTTTATAGATAGGCTTTTTTGGTCCTTTCACTTCTACATTAAGATTGGCTAAAGTCCCTATAATTTTAGAAGAATGTACAAATTTTGTAGAAGGAATAATCCTAGGGGACTAATTTTTTGCCAAAGTGGGAACCTTAGTTAGGATGCATAGTTATAGCTACCATATTTCCCTATCGAGATACATTCCTCATAGAGTATTCACCTTAGAAGTATTCAAATAAATTGATACTCTAGACTTTAAATATGGTAGCAATAAACATAAAGCACCATATTACATGGAACCTCTTAGACTAGGGGGATAATTATGCATAGAAAAATGGGAGCCTCCCTAGCCAAAAATAAGCTAAAGAAGGTAGATATGTAGTTAATAAGAGGTAAATGAGAGTATGAAATAGAGAACTAAATTGATGTATATCCAAAGAGAATAAAAGGACAAAAGTTCACACATGAGCAGAGGTCTAAAATTGAAAATTTTAGAAGCCATAAGGACAAAATAACTCACCCTCTCATTGAATTAATTAAACCTCCACATACCCTCAAATATTATGAATTATTCTATGATATTAAGGGTACTTTCAACCCTTTGAATAAATAAAAGCCAAAGGATATAGAGGAATTAAGAAATCAACACTAGAAGATGCCTAAAATAGAGGCATGATGGAGAATGATGTGGAGAATGGGATAGCTCACTAGATCAAAGTGAAGCTAAATTTTTCTCAATAAATAAGGATACAATATTTAGTGAACTATACAATGAGGAATATTCATATGTAGAAATATCTTCCAATATAGAATCTAATAAATAAGGAATGATTGGTGAAACACACAAAAGAGTAGGGGAGGCAAGGACAGAGCAAGATAAAAATTTATAAGTATTACATAACTCTTTGGGAGAAACTACAAGCTCTATCCCTTAATAGATAATTTCCATACACCCTTTACCCACCTAACAATAAGCATTTCCAAGACCATTTGAACAGAAACCTTAGAAAAAGAGGGACAAAAGGACGAACACACATATGGGATGAAAATAAGAGGAAAAAGGAATGATAAGACAATGAAATATATGTACTATAGTAGAATATTGATATGGAGTCATACTTCCCTCCATGCATCTAGGAAAATCTCTCAAAGGTCAATAAGAACACTTCCTATAGAAAAGGCCCAAGATTCCTAGCCCAAGAAAATGGCATTGCCCTTGATACACTCAATCACTTACCCAGAGCATGAGGGAGGGCATATAATTTTCTAAAAAATTTCTCCTTTAGCCTCATCCCCAACTATATCAATGGCCTACAAAGAAATAAATCAACTAATAAAACTTGTGGAGGCATTTGTCTGGACCTCAAAATTTTGGGATGGAACATGAGGGAACCTAGAGGCCCTCACCCCTTGGCAAAATTTTTAGAGGATCAAATAATAGATGGATAAATATAATAAGGAGAGGTAATCTCAAAAATATTAGTATATTACCACTACCCAAGTGGGGTTTTATTTTTATTCCTAGAGAATAGCATTATTACTCTCAATAAAATATCCATTAGTGGCTAAGCCAATGAAAGAAATAATAGAGCAAGATGGGCACACATCAATATTAGGTATATATTTAAAAAATGCTCAACCTTGGGACATGTTGAAGCTCACCAAGGAATCCAACCAAAGTAATAGAAATAAAAGAGAAAGATCTTGAACAAACCAAGAATATCCTCAAAGAATGACAAAATGAGGTCAAGGCCTTAAAAAATAAATAAATTTATTGACTAAACAACTAAGATAATGAGAATTTGAATCCATTATGAAAATTCAAGAACACCAACTAAATCATTTATCTAGCTAGCTAAATATGCAATGAGCCCAATATGAGTGTGAAAAGGAGAGTTTATTGAAAAAGGTATACTTCAAGCAATAGAAAAAAGAAAAATAGTTGAATGAAACCTTGATATTATCTAAAAAACTTGAGATGCCTACTAGAATTATATAGGAGATATGGTATTAGAGTTATTCCTAGTTCTTGATATCATATATTTGATAGCTTTGTTAGACCTAAAAATAGATAAAGAGGTGAAAGATGACCTAGACAAGATTAGCATGAAATAGAAGAAGCTAGATCTCACACCATCCCATTGGCTAAAACCTGTGATTCTAAGATTCTCACTACTAGAATATAAGATAGAGAAGTCATGACATAAAAGGTATTAAGCATCTTTAAAATAAAAAAGTGGCTATGCACTGCATAAAAATAGTGGATACCATATATAGCATTGTAAAAAGATTGAAATATGAGGTAGATTCTCTAATAGTGTTAGTGACCCATTTATCTTAGAATTAATTGAGTAGCAAGTTGTGTTCAAGAGAAGAATATTTGGAAATTACTAAATCAAGTTAAGAGCCTCCACTTAGCTCAAATGAATAGATTGCCCCTCTTTACCTAGAAGAAATAATCCATATTATGAGTTCACTACTAAAAATCAAGGTGCTGATCAATGAAGCAATAGGCCAAACTAAGAATTTCTCTTGAGATGATAAGCATGAAGTTTTGTTCTATATGATTAACTCAAGAATAATTAATATCCATTATATGAGGAATTGGAAAAAATTGGGAGGAAACTTGCCAAACTCTCCACATGATATCACTATTTTGTTTAACCCATTTTTTAGTTTTTGTATTTTCTTTTGCAAGAATATTTTACTTCATGCCCAAGGATAAAGGTAATATTTAGTTCCCCTTCAATCATACTAGAAGGACCCTATGAGCTACTAAAATGGTAGTGATTCACCACTACCTACTTGTGACCAAGGCAAAACCTCAATAATCAATGGTTGAATTATTTTATAGCCCATCGACAACAAGCTCAAATAATTCTTGACAATCAAGACTTCTATAAATATTCTTTCAGTAAAAGTCTCGATAGATGATCAAAATAGTGCTCAAGGAGACTACCTTTGGAATACATATTAATATCAAAGATTTTGTGATCAACAATAAAGCATGATGGATAAAATGCTTGATCAATCTATAAGAGACATTGAAAGACCAAGCAAACACTAATGCCTATGTCAAATCAAGTGACAATGGTAGATGAAATAAATTAATAAATTCCTTGATTAAAGTGATGAATAACACCTACCTAAATATGACCTAAGTTATTTTCCTAGAAATTCATTCGATAAGAAGTATGGCTCTGATCATATTGTGCTAAGAAATCACTATGATCAAATAAGTACATCATTCAATGATCAAAATCCTAGGGATAATTAGATGGGATTGGTAAATATAATTACAGATAATTTTGGAGGGGAATTCCTTCCTTATAAATCTATAAATAGGAGTAATGTTAGATTTGTCAAGGATCAACAAGTTTATAACTCTATGTATATGTAGGCTTTCCCTTCATTTTTGTATGTAAAAACAAATGTGTCTTATAATCAACTTGTGGAAAATTTTGAACCCCAACTTCTAGCACAATATTTGTAAAAGTTTTCCTACATTATATATATACATGGAAGCCTATGTCTATTTTTTGTCGTTTATCTATAGACCAATTTTTGTGTATGTGTATGTTTGTACGATATTTTATCTATGTATTAATTTTACTAGGTGTATGTGTGTGTAAGGGGCCTATGTCTATTTTTAGACTATCTCACTTACTAGCTTGGTTCTCCTGCAAGACCCATTTGCTCATATGCACATATATATGGTTGATCTTGATTGTATTTCACTATACAAGGGAGAGGAAGTGTTCATAACTAGCACATAATATTTAGGCCTATTTTTGTAGGAATATCTTAGCGGATCTCCTGGTGCATCACCCCATTTCTATTTTATTTGTTCATTTTGTTTCTTTTCTTCCAACTCTTTTCCTTTTGTAGAGCAACTAGTAACTTTTAGATCATAATTTAATAGGGCATTGGCCTTATAAAAACTTCTAAAGGCCCCTAATTGAGCTAAACCCTATGCTATCGACTATAGTTAGCTATGTCACTCTGACATGAGGTGCAATTGTCCCAAGTAGGGATAATTAGAGACAATAAAAATACCTATTGATATATGTAATATAATGTATAGTTCATTACTTTCACTTGAACTTCAAAAGGATGAAAATCAAAAGCAAAAATAGTTGATTGCAACTCATAAAAGGGAAATAGAGATTAATCATAATTCGACTGAACCAAGTGAATCATTTCAAAAAATAGTGTTTAATTCTGCATACAATATAGACATTCCAAGATCATCAAATTCAATTATTTTTTATGATATTCTAAGTGAATGTTTTGATATAACAGGATGATATCAAGTTTCTAAGAAAGCAAAAACAAAAGAAGCATGAGTCAAAAATCAAATATGAATAAGAAGTTATGCACAACAAATATGTAGATATACATGAACCAGAGATAAAATCCAAATAAGAAGCTCAAGTAATTCATGAATAAATAATAAATAAGTAAATATCGAAGAACCAAAGAATGAATATGAAGGAGAATTCAGAGCATAAATCAAGAAAGAAAATGAATATGGACCTCAAACAAGAAATATTGAATACTGAAGATAAATATTGAAGACTAAAGTCATCAATAACAAAAAAATAAAATACAGGGGGATTTCGGAGAATATTACAGTATTTGATACATGTAAACATACCCCCATGGTACTATTGTGTCTATTCCACAAATAGCCCCTAAACTTGGGGATCCACCTTTTTGTTTGGTTTTTTTGAGGTATTTTTGTATTATTTGAGTGCTAATAGATTTCTCCGCATGAGTTTGCTTTGTAGTTTTCATATACATAGTAGGCTTGTGTGGGGGTTAAGTATGCTTCTTGTACTAATTTGAGAGGACTTTTGTATTTTGGTTTGGGATTGGGTTTTGAGTTTTAATTCTTGTTTTGGTATGAATTTATTAATTTTTTTGAAACAAATTGATATAATTCATAAAACATAAAATATAAGTTTATATATATAAAGTTAAAAAATAATAATAATAATAAATAAATAAAGAAATCATTATATTTTTTTGGTAAAATTAAGGGAAGAGGGTTTTTAAAGGGCTCCAAAACCTTTTACAACAGAAAAAGACAACAAAACAAAATAGTGCACTTCAACACTTAAACAAAAGAGTACAAAAACTATACTACAACACTAACAAAAAAAAATAGTAACTACATAAATTGGCACCACAAACCATAGGATCCAAAGGGTCAAGATATTCGAGAAAACCTATGAGAGAGCCAAGGTATTTCTACAACACAAAATCTAACTTTGATATAATCCCACCAGACATTTGAGCTACATCCCAACGGTCCCCAGAAGATAACCACTTCCCAAGGTAGGTAAACAAACCAAGGTAGAAACATATTCTTGATTCCCGCTCCCCATTTTCAAAATAATTCCTGCTCCTCATTTTTGAAATAATTCCCACTTCTCATATTCGAAATAATTCCCACTCCTATTTTTTGAAATTAATTGGGTATTTAAAAATACCTTCATTAATGACCTTCATTAATGAATTAAATGGGGTATTAAAAATACCTTCATTAATGACCAATAATTAATAAATTGATTGGATATTTAAAAATACCTTCATTAATGAATTAAATGGGGTATTTAAAATACCTTCATTAATGATCCATAATTAATAAATTGATTGGGTATTTAAAAATACCTTCATTAATGAATTAAATGGGGTATTTAAAAATACCTTCATTAATGACCATTGATTAATAAATTGATTGGGTATTTAAAAATACCTTTATAAATGAATAAAATTTGTATTTAAAATACTTTTCCCATCCAGGAATACATGTAAGGAAAAGACAAGCCACATAACTGGAAAAGAGATACAATTGTCCCACCTCTTTAAAAACTACACCAAATATTCTAAGCAAGCGAACTACCACCACCCAAGACCAATTAACCAACATATAAATGAGCATAGTTGATGAGGTCTTGTGGAAAGTTCCCTTGCCATACCCTATATCCATGAATATTCACTCCAATATTCACCATCACGTCAACAACAACATTTCTCTCCCCGAGCGTGTAACAAATTTGAACATCTTTCAACTCTTGATACAACTTTACTCCTTCGTAAATTAGATTGGTGACCTTTCAACTAACATGGCAAGCTCTAATAAGGATATTAAGAATGTTGTAGGAATCACCCTCAATAACAGCTTTCTTAAAATTGAATTCGTTAAGCAAGGCAATCCCGAGGTAAGAAGCCCTCGCCTCTACCACCTGTAAAGAATTCACACCCAAAGAATCAGCATACGCCATCAAAATGTTTCCATAATGGTCTCGGATAACACCACCTGAGCCTGCCTTCCCCGTTATTCCTTTTGCTGCCCCATAAAAATTTAATTTCACCCACCCAACAAGGGGGACACACCATTTAATAGAATTTCTTATATTAGGCACCAATGGTAGTCGATCTATATTTTGAAAGCCCAAAAATTATTCCAGATAATTTTGCACTGCTTCGATGCCTCGAGCAAGTACATAGACACCACGATGCTTTCCACATTCTCCACCATTTTACCAATAATTTTATTACTCAATAAGATCTTAGCCATTGTCTTCTCCCTAAAGATATTTGCATTTCTTGCTTTCCAAACTTCCCACATCGTGTGCGGGAGCAAGTACCAGCAAAAACACCTGAGGTGAGGGGAATGAAAGGGCGAAGACCACTTAAGGATACAATAATAAAATTTTTCTGGGAAGACCCACTCCACACCCAAATATCTAAGAATAGAAAGAATTATATCCTTAAAAATACAAAAATTGAGCAACAGATGAGAGGTCAACTCCCAATCAGATTCACAAAGATAACACCAATTGACCATATGCCAGCCCATTTTGAGAATATTCTCTATAGTTAAAATTAGGTTTTGAAAAGCCAACCAAAAAAATATATTTACCCTGGGGGAAAGATGCTTAAGCCAGAGCAACTTGATTGGGAAATGTGACCCATCTATATTTAAGCAATTATAGGCTGATTTGATCATATATCTTCCTGAACTCTCCAATCGTCAAATCAATCGGTCTTCAACATTTTGTTGGAGAATAATGCAAAGATGCAATTACTCCCCAAGGCTCTCCCAAACATGTCTATCATCGCCATCCCTTACGCAAACTGGAACCGTAGCCCAAGCAATTATATCTCCTTTGTCTTCAAGGAAATCAGCCACATAGATCAAACCCATTTCTATGGAATTAGCAGCCAATCCTTGAAATCGCACTTCTTCTGCCAACGAACGATCCCGAAGCCAAGCATCTTCCTAGAAGAGGGCCTTCCTACCATTCCCGATTACCCACCTGCAATGATTTTTAAGCATATCCCTAGTCTTAACAAGACTATTCCAAAAAGTTGAACCACCTGAGAGTAAATATTTAGAAAGAAAGGAGCTAAATCTATACTTGGATTTTAATATGGATCCCCACAATTTATAGGAGTCAGATGCCAACTTCCACCCAATTATGGTAGTCAAAGATTTGTTTATTCTAACTACACTTTTTAAGCTCAACCTTCCATTTGATTTCTTTCTAAAAACCGCCTCCCAAGAAACAAGATGGAATCTTCCTTTCAACTCCGACCCCGCCCATAAGAAAGCTTTACAAACACTATCAACTTTTTATGTTATTTTAAGAGGCACATGAAACATAAATATAACATAAATGGGGATGCTTTGTAAAGTACTCTGCACAAAAACCACATTACCTACTTGGCTCAACAATTCTCCCTTCTATGCAACAAGTTGTCGTTGAATTCTCTCAACCAACGAAGACCACAACTCAAATTTTTCTCTCCCCACAAACAAAGGTAAGCCAAGATATGAAGTGAAAGAAGCAGTGCGATAGTTCCAAAATTCCACTATCTCTCTCTGGACTGTAGTAGGAGTATTAATAAAAAACAACCCACTCTTGGCAAGACTTATTTTATGACCAACTGCCCTTTCATAATAGTCAAGAATAGCTTTAATTTCCCCCACTGCCTCCACTAGCTATACAGGAAACAAGAGTGTTATCCATGAACTGTTGATGCGATATAGGGTTGCACGTTGTTGCAGGCCTCAATCCCCAAAAAAAATGGCATCTAATAAATGCTCTGCCCAAATCCTCTGCAACAATAGTGAACAAAAACGGAGACAACAGGTCCCCCTGTATCAACCCCCAACAAGAATAAAAAATCCTATCAGAGACCCATTGATGAGCATCGACAACCAGGTTGTTCAAAAACAATCCTGAATTAGACTAACCCATTCATCACAAAATCTAAACTTTCTCAACACCATGATTAAAAATGGCCAAGCGACCCGATCGTATGCTTTGTTATTGTCCAACTTTAGGAAAAAACCAGATCTCCCGTTTTAATGTAGTAGCTTGTGAATAACGATAACACCATATAAAATTTGCCTACCCAAAACAAAGGCACTCTAGGATTCATCAATATTTTTTGGGAGAATAAGCTTAAGTCTATTGGCAATAGTTTTTGAAAGAATATTGTACACCGTATTACAGAGACTTATCGTTCTATAATCCCCAAAGGGAGTGGTAGTATCTTTATTTGAAATGAGGGCAAGGAAGGTTTTATTTACTACCTTTGGGATACACTTACTTCTTCGGATTTCTCTCATGGATTCACAAACATCCTCCACTATAGATATGCCAAAATTTCTAAAAAAATATTGGAGGGAAGTCATCCTGACCCAGTGCCTTAAGAGAGCCCATCCCCTTTACTACATCCAAAATCTCCTCATCCAATAAAGGGGTCAAGATCCACCTATCTACTCCTTGGATACCAACCCCGAGATTACATCTAGCATTGCCTCCTCAGCAAATAAGTCATGATCAAGCTTTGAACACAACAAATTACTAAAGAAATCAACTACCTCCTCCCTTACATCACAACTACTTGAAGTTGTACTTCCATCACATTTGACTATCTTTGTGATCCTATTTTGACCTCTCCTTAGAGTGGAGGCATGGAAAAAGTAAGAATTACAATCCCCTTCCTTGAGACACAACTTCCTAGACTTTTGTTTCTAAAACAACTCCTCTTGAGCCTGTCTGTAATGATATTCTGCCAACACACGATGTTCCTCTCTCAGCAGATCATCAGAACAATCTCCAGCCTCCATAGTAGCCTCCTTCTCCAATAAGCTTAAAATAATTTCTTTCAATCTCTCCTTCTCTTTGAAAATATTCCCAAATGTGGACTTGTTCCAAAGTTTGAGATATCCCCTAAGCCACTTTAGTTTATTAGTTAACTTTAACATACCATGCCCCTCAATATTTTCCTACCACCATTCCAACAATAGAGCTTAGAAATTAGGGTGGGAACACCACATGGCATCAAACTGAAAGGGAAGAGGAAATAATGGCATATTATCAAGGACGTCCAACCAGATAGGGTTATGGAGCCAATCCTAGGAAGAGCCAACAAAGAAGCATCACCGAACATATTCAACCCATGATAAGATATAAGGATCCTTTCCAGGTGATTCAAAATCAATCTATCACATACACGCTTGTTACACCAAGTATACCTAGCTCCCTTGAGGTCTAAACCACGAAGCTCAGCATCAAAAACAAAATCAGCAAAGTCCTGAAGACTTATGTCATCCACCGGATTGCCTCCTTTTTTCTTAGAGGGATATAAGGGGGAATTAAAATCACCCACTACCATCCAATACTCATGCTCAACATTTTTACGCATCTCCAATAGCAGCACCTAAAATTTTCTCCTATATAGATACACATTCAGGGTGTACATGTTAGACAACACCCACCTCCAATTAGGCGACAAAGTAATTTTGTTAAAAGAAATGAAGTCCCCTATGAGACTAGCCACTACTTTGAACATCGATTCATGCCATAAATAGGTCAAGAATTCTAGCAACCGCACCCACACAAGAACCAAATTGACCCTTTGCGTTACTGGGTTAAAATAATGGCCCCACTTTCTCCAAAATAGCCCCATATTTCCATAGAAGCATGGGCCCCCATACAAAATTTTGCAGGCATCCTCCTCACTATACAGTCAAATGAGTAAAAAGTTTTTTGGTAATATGGCCAGCTCCAAAAACCCCCGTAGTTTCCATCGTGATTGAGCCCACCGTTTGAGAACATCCAAAGGTGGTTTACCCCTACCACTTTTCCAACCAGATCCCATGAAACTTTTTTTAAGAGTCTGTTCACCATGCTATCCAGGATGTAAATCTAGCCTAGATTCGAGAAAACCTCGCAGGGATCAAACACCTCACCACAGGACATCCCTGCCACCACCTGAGCAAAGGATGGCACAAAAACAAGAGGTTGTTGCACCACCTTCTCCCTTTCCACAAATTTATCCATCATCTCTGCCCTCACCGTCCCTGAGTCCCAAGACAACAACACCTTGGTTCCAACCTCTCCACAAACCTTGGACCCAAACTCACCTTTCTAGAAGACATATTCCAACACCAACTCCTTCAGCTCCCATGCCTCAACCTTGCTCCCTGACTCGTTCGTAGAAACCCCAAAGTACCATATCCTATTCCAAAGTTTCTCGCTTCGTTATGGTCGCTACCACCACCAGAATCGTAACCTGAACCAGACCAATCATCGTAGCCCAAACCATATCTGGAGCCACTGTCGTAATCACTTCCTGAACCATATCTGGAGCCACTGCCGTACCCACTTCCTGAATCAGATCCAAATCCCCTATCATAACTTGAGATGTTATATATATTTTTTATATATAATAATAATAAATAAATAAGGAAAAGGTATGAAAATTAAAAATTAAAAATAATCTTAACCTCGTGTGGAATGGGATTATATCTCCCTCCTCATTCAATTAAATAAGGGGACCAATTGACATCATCGATCATGAATGACTTTGTCATAGAAATATAAAATGAGCCAATTATAAATAGAAATGAGCTATACCAAGAGAAAGAGAAAAAAATTTCCCTACCCATCATGATGAGCACAACATCTACCCTAAATCTCCCTAATTAAAGGACAATGAATAAGATTAAAGTGGTAATGTGGAAGAAATAGCCATTCAAATCCATTTAAAAGGAAAGTTAAAGGAAAAAATAATAGGTTTTCCATAGAAACAACATCAATACAAACCTAGCCAAAACATCTATTCTCGCTTCCTATAGTTGCCTATGAAATAATTTCAATGTGGGAAAGAGAATATTTAAATGAAGTCTTAGAGCCTACATAATACAAAAAGATAAAATTTATAAAACTACCTTGCTATGATGTTGGCAGTTATACAAAATGGGGAATAAAATAAAAAACTATAATTATAAAGGTTCTTAGCAATTGCAATAATTATAAATGCTAAATATCAATCATAATATGGGAACCTGGTCGAAACACGTGTAAATTTTGGAGATGTTGACTAGTCAACAACCAAGTCTCATTATAAAAGGAAAAAAATAAGGGGACATGAGTAGATATGAAGTGACATATAATCCAAGGTACAACAACCATAGAGCAATAAAAAAAATTGAAATTAACAAGCTTACATGCAAAACATATTTCAGAATGAAAGGTAGAGGTTGAAAAAAAATATTTGCATTAAATGCTACCTCAGAACATAACCTCATTCATGAGTAAGGACAGACAAGGATGATTATAGGAATAAATTAATCTTGAAAGGTGTTAATATGCATTTAGAAACTACTCAAAGAGCATGGAATTATTCAAAAATAAATAAATAAGGAGCAATAAATGTAAGGCATGTGGGAATCATGAAACAAGGAATGTTAAAAGGAGAAACAACCTTGAAAAATAAATAATTTTTACTCCCCATATAGGATGCTTTGCAATTTGTTATTCAAAAAAGAGAAAAGCTAGTGTGAAGCTCAAAATGATGAAAAAATATATTCCCATGAATGCTATAAGTACTTATGCCCACCTATTCCTCTAACATCAAGATTCTGAAGGTCATGGCTAAAACTTACACTAATATTGAATTCTACAAGGGAATCAAAAAGCTAAGTATAGATGCTTACAAGTGCTTTAGAGCTAGTAGACATTTAAGCATTGGAGAAAATTTATGGAGTGGATTTTTTATGCAATACATGGAAACTAAGGTAAATTATAGTTATGAAAAATAAGCATTTATACTGAGTTTTTTGATCCAAAGTGCCCAAGAAATCAATGCCATTAATGGAAAATTTAGAGTAAGAATTGATGGTCGTAGCATTAAAAAATGTTACTATTACTAGAGGGCCAAGTACATGTTATTGAGGAAGAAGAAAAGGGAAATTTTGAAATACTATCACAAAATGAGAAAATGGCCTTTCTATGATCAAAATAAGAGAAGGTAGAGAAATGTCACCTAGTCACAAAAAAATTCATCTTGACAATTTCAGTGAATATGTGAAGGATGAATTTAGCATGATGGCATTCCTTATAATTTAAGAAAATGACAAAGACATAAATGTGGCTTAATTGAGGATTTTGCATAGAATGAGGTAAAGGGTAATAACCCTACATTTCATTGAGTTGATAGCAAACCCAATCTAAGAAGGCCTTTGACAATTCTATTCAATGTAGATATTCAAGTATTTCTCATTTCTAGTATACCTTATTTTATACCAACATTTGAACATGTTCCCCAAGTTAGCAATAACGTGTAAATATTCAAAGTAAAATGACCTTCTAGTGTATAATTGGACCAAATACCTATGGAAGGGATATTTGTATTATCTTTTTATAGATAGTTTTTTCTGGTCCTTTCACTTCTACGTTAAGATTGGCTAAAGTCCTTATAATTTTAGAAGAATGTAAAAATTTTGTAGAAGGAACAATCCTAGGGGACTAATTTTTTGCCAAAGTGGGAACCTTAGTTAGGATGCATAGTTATAGCTACCATATTTTCCTATCGAGATACATTCCTGATAGATTATTTACCTTAGAATTATTCAAATAAATTGATACTCTAGACTTCAAACATGGTAGCAATAAACATAAAGCACCATATTACATGCAACCTCTTGGACTAGGGGGATAATTATCCAAAGAAAAATGGGAGCCTTCCTAGCCAAAACTAAGCTAAATAAGGTAGGTATGTAGTTAATAAGAGGTAAATAAGAGTATGACATAGAGAACTAAATTGATGTATATCCAAAGAGAATAAAAGGAAAAAGGTTCACATATGAGTAGAGGTCTAAAATTGAAAATCTTAGAAGCGATAAGGACAAAATAACACCCTATCATTGAGTTAATTAGACCTCCACATACCCTCAAATAGTATGAATTATTCTATGATATTAAGGGGACTTTCAACCCTTTGAATAAAGAAAAGCCAAAGGATATAGAGGAATTAAGAAATCAACACTAGACGATGCCTAAAATAGAGGCATGATGGAGAATGATGTGGAGAATGGGATAGCTCACTAGATCAAAGAGAAACTAAATTTTGCTCAATAAAGGAGGATACAATATTTAGTGAACTATACAATGAGGAAAATTCATATGTAGAAATATCTCCCATTATAGAATCTAATAAAGAAGGAACGATTGGTGAAACACACCAAAGAGTAGGGGAAGCAAGGACATAGCAAGATAAAAATTCATAACTATTATATAACTCTTTGGGAGAAACTACGAGCCCTACACCTTAATATAGAATGTCCATACCTCCTTTACCCACCTAACAATAAGCATTTCCAAGACCATTTGAACAGAAACCTTAGAAAAATAGGGATAAAAGGGTGAAAACACATATGGGGTGAAAAGAAGAATAAGAAGGAATGATAGGACAATTAAAGATATGTACTATAGTAGAATATTAAGATTGAGTCATACTTCCCTCCATGGATCTAGAGAAAGCTCTCAAAGGTCAATAAGAATAGTTCCTCTAGAAAGGGCCCAATATTCCTAACCCAATAAAATGACATTGCCCTTGATACACTCAATCACTTATCCAGAGCATGAGGTAGGGCATATAATGACTTTCTACAAAATTTCTCCTCTAGACTCAGCCCCAACTATATCTATGTCTTACAAAGAAATAACTCAACTAATAAAATTTGTGGAGGCATTTGTCTCACCCTCAAAATTTTGGGATGGAACAAGAGAGAACCTAGATGACCTCACCCCTTGGAAGAATTTTTAGAGGATCAAATAATAGATGGATAAATATAATAAGGAGAGGTAAGCTCAACAATATTAGTATATTACCACTACCCGAGTGGATTTTTATTTTTCTTCCTAGAGAAGAGCATTATTACTCTTAATAAAATATCCATTAGTGGCTAAGCCAATGCAAGAAATAATAGAGCAATATTGGCACACATCAATATTAGGTATATATTTAAAAGATGCTCAACCTTGGGACATGTTGAAGCTCACCAAGGAATCCAACCAAGTAATAGAAAGAAAAGAGAAAGATCTTGAACAAACCAAGAATATCCTCAATGAATGACAAAATGAGGTCAAGGCCTTAAAAAATAAATAAATTTATTGCCCAAAAAACTAAGATAATGAGGATTTTAATCCATTATAAAAATTCAAGAAGACCAACTAAATCATTTATATAGCTAGCTAACTATGCAATGAGCCCAATATGAGTGTGAAAAGGAGAGTTTATTGAAAAAGGTAGAGGACTTCAAGAAATAGAACAAAGAAAAATAGTTGAATGAAACCACGATATTATATAATAAAATTGATATGCCTACTAGAATGATATAGGAGATATGGTATTAGAGTTATTCCTAGTTATTGATATCATATATTTGATAGCTTTGTTAGACCTAAAAATAGATAAAGAGGTGAAATATGATCTAGACAAAATTGTCATGAAATAGAAGAAGCTAGAACTCACACCATCCCATTGGCTAAAACCCATGATTCTAAGATTATCACTACTAGAATATAAGATAGAGAAGGCATGAAATAAAGGGTATTAAGCCTATTTAAAATAAAAAAGTGGCTATGCACTACATAAAAATAGTGGATACCATATATAGCATTGTGGAAAGATTGAAATATGAGGTAGATTCTCTAATAGTTTCAGGGACCCCTTTATCTTAGAATTAATTGAGTAGCAAGTTGTGTTCAAGAGAAGAATATTTGAAAATGACTAAATCAAATTAAGAGCCTCCACTTAGCTCAAATGAATAGATTGCCCATCTTTACTTAGAAGAAATAATCCATATTATCAGTCCACTACTGAAAATCAAGGTGTTGATCAATGAAGCAATAGGCCAAACTAAGAATTTCTCTTGAGATGATAAGCATGAAGTTTTGTTCTATATGATTAACTAAAGAATACTTAATACCCATTAGATGAGGAATGGGAAAAAATTGGGAGGAAACTTGCCAAAATCTCCACATGAGATCACTATTTTGTTTAACCTCTTTTTTAGTTTTTGTGTTTTCTTTTGCAAGAAAATTTTACTTCATGCCCAAGGATAAAGGTAATTTTGAGTTCCCCTTCAATAATACTAGAAGGCCCCTATTAAATACTAAAATGGTATTTATTCACCACTACCTGCTTGTGACCAAGGCAAAACCTCAATAATCAATGGTTGAAGTTTTTTATAGCCCATCGACAACAAGCTCAAAGAATTCTTGACAATCAAGACTTCTATAAAAATCCATTCAATAGAAGTCTCGATAGATGATCAAAATAGTGCTCAAGGAGAATACCTTTGGAATACATATTAATATCAAATATTTTGTGATCAACAATAAAGCATGATGGATAAAATGCTTTATCAATCTATAAGAGATATTGAAAGACCAAGAAAACACTAATCCCTATGTCAAATTAAGTGACAAGGGTAGATGGGATAAATTAATAACTTCCATGATTAAAGTGATGAATAACACCTACCTAAAGATGACCTAAGTTATTGTCCTAGAAATTCATTCAATAAGAAGTATGGCTCTGATCATCTTGTGCTAATAAATCACTATGATCAAATAAGTACATCATTCAATGATCAAAATCCTAGGGAAAAGTAGATGGGATTGGTAAATATAATTACAAATAAATTTGGAGGAAAATTCCTTCCTTATAAATCTATAACTAGGATTAATGTTAGATTTGTAAAGGATCAACACGTTTATAACTCTATGTATATGTAGGCTTTCTCTTCATTTCTGTATGTAAAAAAAAATTGGCTTATAAGCGACTTGTGGAAAATTTTGAACCCCAACTTCTACCACAATCTTTGTAAAAGTTTTCCTACATTATATATATACATGGAAGCCTATGTCTATTTTTTGTCCTTTATCTATAGACCCATTGTTGTGTATGTGTATTTTTTTATGATATTTTGTCTATGTATCAATTTTACTAGGTGTATGTGTGTGTAAGGGGCCTGTATCTATTTTAGACTAAGTCACTTACTAGCTTGGCTCTCCTGCAAGACCCACTTGCTCATATGCACATATATATGGTTGATCTTGATTGTATTTTACTATACCAAGGAGAGGAAGTGTTCATAATTAGCACATAGTGTTTAGGCCTATTTTTGTAGGAATATCTTAGCGGATCTCTTGGTGTATCAACTCCTTTGTCTTTTATTTGTTCAGTTTGTTTCTTTTCTTCAACCTCTTTTCCTTTTGTAGAGAAACTAGTACCTTGAAGATCATATTTTAACAAGGCATTGGCATTATAAGAACTTCTAAAGGCCCCTAATTGAGCTAAACCCTATGCTATCAACTATGGTTAGCTATGTCACTCTGAAATGAGGTGCAATTGTCCCAAGTAGGGATAATTAGAGACAATAACAATACCTATTTATATATGTAATATAATGTATATTTCATTACATTCACTTGAACTTCATAAGGATGAAAAACAAAAGCAAAAATAGTTGATTGCAACTCATAAAAGGAAAATATAGATTAATCATAATATGACCGAATAAAGTGAATCATTTTAAAAAATATTGTTTCATTATGCATACAATATAGACATTCCAAGATCATCAAATTCAAGAAATTTTTATGATGTTCAAAGTGAATTTTTTGATATAACAGGATGATATCAAGTTTCTACGAAAGCAAAAACAAATGAAGCATGAGTCAAAAATCAAATATGAAGAAGTTATGCACAACAAATATGTAGATGTACATGAATCAGAGATAAAATCCAAAGAAGAAACTCAAGTAATTCATGAATAAATAATGAAGAAGTAAATATCAAAGAACCAAATAATGAATATGAAGGAGAATTGAGAGCATAAGTCAAGAAAGAAAATGAATATGGACCTCAAACAAGAAATAATGCTCAATTTAGAGTTTCCTAATTGAATACTAAAGACAAATATTGAAGACTAAAGTCATCAATAACAAAAAAATAAAATACAGGGGGATGTTGGAGAATATTACAGTATTTGATACATGCAAACGTACCCCCATGGTACTGTTGTGGCCATTCCACAACTAGCCCCAAAACTTGGGGATCCACCTTTTTTTTTGGTTGTTTTGAGGGAATTTTGTATTATTTTAGTGCTAATAAATTTCTCCGCACGAGTTTGCTTTGTAGATTCCATTTACATAGTATGCTTGTGTGGGGGTTAAGTATCCTTCTTGTAATCATTTGAGAGGACTTTTGTGTTTTGTTTTAGGATTGGATTTTGAGTTTTAATTCTTGGTTTTGGTATGAATTTATTAATGTTTTTGAAAAAAATTGATATAATTTATAAAACATAAAATATAAGTTTATATATAAAGTTAAATAATAATAATAAATAAATAAAGAAATCATTATATTTTTTTTGGTAAAATTAAGGGAAGAGGGTTTTGAAAGGGCCCCAAAACCTTTTACAACCGAAAGAAGACAACAAACCAAAACAATGCACTTCAACACTTAAACAGAAGAGTACAAAAACTGTACTACAACACTAACCAAAACAAAACAGTAACTGCATAAACCGACACCACAAACCACAAGATCCAAAGGGTCGGGAGATCCGAGAAGACCTGTGAGAGAGTCGAGGTAGTTCTACAACACAACATCTAACTCCGATATAATCCCACCGAACATTTGAGCCGCATCCCAATGGTCCCCAACAGATAACCACTTCCCAAGGTAGGCAGACGAACCAAGGCAGAAACATATTCTTGATTCTCGCTCCCCATTTTCAAAATAATTCTCGCTCCTCATTTTTGAAATAATTCCCACTTCTCATATTCGAAATAATTCTCGCTCCTATTTTTTGAAATTAATTGGGTATTTAAAAATACCTTCATTAAGGACCAATAATTAATAAATTGATTGGGTATTTAAAAATACCTTCATTAATGAATTAAATGGGGTATTTAAAAATACCTTCATTAATGAATTAAATGGGGTATTTAAAATACCTTCATTAATGACCCATAATTAATAAATTGATTGGGTATTTAAAAATACCTTCATTAATGAATTAAATGGGGTATTTAAAAATACCTTCATTAATGACCATTGATTAATAAATTGATTGGGTATTTAAAAATACCTTCATAAATGAATAAACTTGGTATTTAAAATATCGTTCCCATCCAGGAATACAAGTAAGGAAAAGACAAGCCACATAACTGGCAAAGAGATACAATTGTCCCACCTCTTTAAAAACTGCACCAAATCTTCTAACCAAGCGAACTACCACCACCCGAGACCAATTAACCAACATCAAAATGAGCACAGTTGATGAGGTCCTATGGAAAGTCCCCTTGCCATACCCTATATCCATGAAGATTCACTCCAATATTCGCCATCACGTCAGCAGCAACATTTCCCTCCCTGAGCGTGTGATAAATTTGAACATCTTCCAACTCCCGATACAACTTTACTCCTTCATCAATTAGATTGGCGACCTTCCAACTAACATGGCACGCTCCAATAAGCATATTAATAATGTTGCAGGAATCACCCTCAATAACAACTTTCTTAAAATTGAATTCGTTAAGCAAGGCAATCCCGAGGTAAGCCGCCCTCGCCTCCGCCACCTACGAAGAATTCACACCCAAAGAATCAACATACGCCAACAAAATATTTCCATAATGGTCCCGGATAACGCCACCCGAGCCTGCCTTCCCCGTTCTTCCCTTTGCTGCCCCATCAAAATTTAATTTCACCCACCCGACAAGGGGGCACACCATTTAATAGAATTTCTTATGTTAGGCATCGACGGTGGTCGATCTATATTTCCAAAGCCCAAAAATTGTTCCAACCTAATTTCGCACTACTTCGATGCCTCCAGCAAGTCCATAGACACCGCGACGCTTTCCACATTCTCCACCATTTTACCAATAATCTGATTACTCAATAAGATCGTAGCCATCGTCTTCTCCCTAAAGATCTTTGCATTTCTTGCTTTCCAAACTTCCCACATCGCGTGGGGGAGCAAGTACCACCAAAAACACCTGAGGCGAGGGGAATGAAAGGGCGGAGACCACTGAAGGATACAATCATAAACTATTTTCGGGAAGACCCACTCCACACCCAAACGTCTGAGAATAGAAAGAATTATCTCCTTAAAAATACAACAATTGAGCAACAGATGAGAGGTCGACTCCCAATCAGATTCACAAAGATAACACCGATTGACCATATGCCAACCCCTTTTGAGAAGATTCTCTACAGTTAAAATTTAGTTTTGAGCAGCCAACCAAAAAAATATATTTACCCTAGGGGAAAGATGCTTAAGCCAGAGCAACTTGAATGGGAAATGCGACCCCTCCTCCATATTTAAGCAATTATAGGCCGATTTGACCGTATATCTTCTTGAACTCTCCAACTGCCAGATCAACCGGTCTTCAACATTTGCTTGGTGAATAATGCAAAGATGCAATTCCTCCCCAAGGCTCTCCCAAACCTGTCTATCACCACCATCCCTTACACAAACTGGCACCATAGCCCAAGCAATTCTATCCCCTCTGTCTTCAAGGAAATCAGCCACATAGGTCAAACCCATTTCTCTGGAATTAGCAGCCAATCCCTGAAATCGCACTTCTTCCACCAACGGATGATCCCAAAGCCAAGCATCTTCCCAGAAGAGGGCCTTCCTACCATTCCCGATTACCCACCTGCAATGATTTTTAAGCAGATCCCTAGTCTTAACCAGACTATTCCAAAAAGCCGAACCACCTGAGAGTAAATCTTCAGAAAGAAAGGAGCTAAATCTGTACTTGGATTTTAATATGGATCCCCACAATTTATAGGAGTCAGATGCCAACTTCCACCCAATTTTGGCAATCAAAGCTTTATTCATTCTAACTGCACTTTTTAAGTTCAACCCTCCATTGGATTTCTTTCTACAAACCGCCTCCCAAAAAAAAAAGATGGAATCTTCCTTTCAACTCCGCCTCTTAAAATAGCATTTTTATGCTATTTTAAGAGGCACATGAAACATTGACATAAAGTAAATAGGGATGCTCTATAAAGTACTCTACACCAAAACCACCTTACCTTCTTGGCTCAACAATGCTCCCTTCCATGCAACAAGTTTTCATTGAATTCTCTCAACCAACGAAGACCACAACTCAGATTTTGCTCTCCCCACAAACAAAGGTAAACCAAGATATGAAGAAGGGAAAGAAGCAATGCGATAGTTCAAAACTTCCGCAATCTCTCTCTGGACCGCAGTGGGAGTATTAATAAAAAACAACCCACTCTTGGCAAGACTTATTTGCTGACCAGCTACCCTTTCATAATAGTCAAGAATAGCTTTAACTTCCCCCGCTGCCTCCACCGTAGCTACACAGGCAACAAGAGTGTCATCCATGAACTGTTGATGCGATATAGGGTTGCACGTTGTCGCAGGCCTCAATCCCAAAAAATTTTGGCGTCTGATAAATGCTCTACCCAAAGCCTCCACAACAATAATGAACAGAAATGGAGACAATGGGTCCCCCTATCTCAACCCCCGACAAGAACGAAAAAATCCTGCCGGAGACCCATTGATGAGCACCGAAAACTAGGCTATTGAAAAACAAGCCTGAATTAGACTAACCCATTCATCACAAAACCCAAACTTTCTCAACACCCTGATTAAAAATGGCCAAGCGACCCGATCGTACGCTTTGTTAATGTCCAACTTTAGGAAAAAACTAGATCTCCTACTTTTATACACCGAATGCAGCAACTCATGAATAATGATAGCGCCATCCAAAATTTGCCTACCCAAAACAAAGGCACTCTAGGCTTCATCAATAATTTTTGGGAGAATAAGCTTAAGTCTATTGGCAATAGTTTTTGAAAGAATCTTGTACACCGTATTGCAGAGACTTATCGGTCTGTAATCCCCAAAGGTAGTGGCAGTATCTTTCTTCGGAATGAGGGCAAGGAAGGTCACATTCACCACCTTTGGGATACGCTTACTCCTCTGGATTTCTCTCATGGCTTCACAAACATCCCCATCGCAGATGTGCCAAAATTTTTGAAAAAATATCGGAGGGAAGCCATCAGGACCCGATGCCTTAAGAGAGCCCATCCCCTTTACTGCATCCAAAATCTCCTCATCTGAGAATGGGGTCAAGAGCCACCTATTCCACTCCTCGGATACCAACCCCGGGATTACATCCAACATTGCCTCCTCAGTGGGTAAGTCACGATCAGGCTCCGAACACAACAAATTACTAAAGAAATCAACTGCCTCCTCCCTTACATCACAACTGCTTGAAGTTGTACTTCCATCACCTCTGACTATCTTCATGATCCTATTTCGACCTCTCCTCCTTAGAGTGGAGGCATGGAAAAAGTGGGAATTATGATCCCCTTCCTTGAGCCACAACTCCCTAGACTTCTATTTCCAAAATAGCTCCTCTTGAGCCTATCTGTTATGATATTCTGCCAACGCATGACGTTCCTCTCTCAGCAGATCATCAGAACAATCCCCGACCTCCATAGCAACCTCCAATTGACCAATAAAGTCTTTCAATCTCTCCTTCTCTCTAAAAATATTCCCAAACGTGGACTTGTTCCAAAGTTTGAGATAGCCCCTAAGCCTCCTTAGTTTATTAGTTAACTTTAATAGACCATGCCCCTCGATATCCTCCTACCACCATTCCAACAATCGAGCTTCGAAATCAGGGTGGGAACACCACATGGCCTCAAACCGAAAGGGACGAGGAAAGAATGGCAGATTATCAGGGACGTCCAACCAGATAGGGTTATGATCCGAGCCAATCCTAGGAAGAGCCGACAAAGAAGCATCCCCGAACATATTCAACCCATGAGAAGAGATGAGGATCCTATCCAGGTGACTCAAAATCAAGCTATCACCTGCACGCTTGTTACACCAAGTATACCTAGCTCCCTTGAGGTCCAAATCATGAAGCTCAACATCAAAAACAAAATCAGCAAAGTCCTAAAGACTTCTGTCATCCACCGGATTACCTCCTTTTTTCTCCGAGGGATACAAGGGGGAATTAAAATCACCCACTACCATCCAATCCTCATGCTCAAAGGTTTTACGCATCTCCAATAGCAGCACCCAAAATTTTCTCCTATCCAGATACGCATTCGGGGCATAAATGTTAGACAACACCCACCTCCTATTAGTTAATTTACACCAGAATAAAATATTTATGACTCTACTTGACGCAGAAATAACATGGCCATCCAGTCTAGAAAGATTCCAAAATAAAATGAGACCCCCAGAAGAGCCCATTGATTCACTGGCCATAAAGCCAGAACCTTTCCATACAACATTGTGAACATCCTGCCACGAAGAGGCTTCCAACTTCGATTCCTGAATACAAAGGATATCCAGAGAATTATCCTTTCGAAAAGATGCAAGCATCCTACGCTTAGAGGAGTTATTAAGTCCTCTAACATTCCAAGAATATATTTTCATTGGAATTAAAAGGATAATTTTTTACCCACCCCCCTTGGGGATGCCAACAAATCACTCTCCTTCATGATTTTCTCGTCGGCTTTTTCGCTAAGAAAAAGCAATGTTTCCCCATTGTTGGTCCCCAAAACTTCCAATGACCTCTTTCTTCCAGCCTTACCCGGAGGATGACCAGGCTTTCTTGCCACCCCGAGATCCATCTTCCTACGTTGGCTTCTAGTCTTGGGTCCAGGAAACCCTCCCTCCATTGCCACACTTGGAGATACCAGACTATGACTCTCACCTGGGCCAGACACCCCAATTTTCAACAAGGGGGATTTAAGGCCAACCTCTCTGGATGAGGGAAGATTCACCTCCCCCTCAATGCCTTCACTAATCTGCCCTTCCTCAAGACATTCAAAGGAATTCGATAATGGCAGCTCAACCGCAAAGCTGGAAGGATCAAAATGAGGGGCATCTCCTCCAATAACAGGGGCCAAAATCGGGGAGGATCTCTTACCTGCACTTGGCACCTTCTTACCCGAGATAGGAGATTTCAGCACCGGCTGCTCAGAGCACACTATCTCCTTCCCTTTGCTATTCCCCATTTGCTTTTTCTGCCACATCCCTCTCTTCTCAAAGGGAATATGGAACGATACCAACTTTTCCCCCAGCGGCTTCTGTCCGCCCTACTGACCATCCTTCATATTCTAGGGTTTCTGACCACCCTGCACCTTCTGCCCTTTCTGCCGTTGAGGACAGAGATTCTGGTGGTGACCCCCCATTCCGCACAACCTACAGGCCTGGGGTTTATTTTTGTACATCACGGCTTGCTTCCACGACCCCACCTGAGAAACCAGCTCAACCAAGGAAGGCATATTTCTCTCAATATCCACCATAACGCACATGCGGACATATTGCCTCCGGTCAGGTGACAAAGTAGTTTTGTCAAAAGAAACGAAGTCCCCTATGAGACTAGCCACTGCTTTGAACACCGATTCATGCCATAAATAGGTCAGGAATTCTGGCAACCGCACCCACACAGGAACCAGATTGACCCTCTGCATTGTTGGGTTAAAATCATGGCCCCACTTTCTCAAAAATAGCCCCCTATTTCCATAGAACCATGGGCCCCCATCCAAAATTCTGCAGGCATCCTCCTCACAAGACAACCGAATGAGGAAAAAGTTTTTGGGTAATGTGGCCAGCTCCAAAGACCCCCGTGGTTTCCATCGTGATTGAGCCCACCGTTTGAGAACATCCAAAGGTGGTCTACCCCCTACCACTTTCCCAACCAGATCCCATGAACCTTTTTTTAAGAGTCTGTTCACCGTGCTATCCGGGACGCGAATCTGGCCTAGATCCAAGAAAACCTCGCAAGGGTCAAACACCTCACCACAGGACATCCCCGCCACCACCTGAGCAAAGGATGGCACCACAACAGGAGGTTGTTGCACCACCTTCTCCCTTCCCACAAATTTCTCCATCACCTCTGCCCTCACCGTCCCTGGGTCCCAAGACAACAACGCCTTGGTTCCAACCTCTCCACAAACCTTGGACCCAAACTCACCTTTCTAGAAGACATCTTCCAACACCAGCTCCTTCGGCTCCCACGCCTCAACCTCGCTCCCTGACTCGTTCGCAGAAACCCCAAAGTACCACATCCTATTCCAAAGTTTCTCCCTCCGTTATGGTCGCCGCCACCACCAGAACCGTAACCTGAACCAGACCCAACACCGTAGCCCAAACCAGATCCGGAGCCGCTGTCGTAACCACTTCCCGAACCAGATCCGGAGCCGCTGCCGTAACCACTTCTTGAGTCATAACCTGAGATGTTATATATACATTTTATATATAATAATAATAAATAAATATATAAATAAGGAAAAGGTATGAAAATAAAAAAATAAAAAATAATTTTAATCTCGTGCGGAAAGGGGTTAAAATTTTTAAATTAAATGAGTTTATAAAGTGACTCTTAAGAGGCTTTGATTTTGTTTATTTTCTTTTACTATTGGACTAATGCGTTCGGTGTTTGTATGCAGGGATCGCTAATGAGGACGGATGACGTTGTATACAACGTGGCAACGAAAGCACGAAGTCCAATGACCCACCAAAGCTGACGCAGGCGGCGGAGTTTGTGAGGCCGGGCACCGTTAAGTCTGACGCATGGCAAACCCAACCAGGCAGAGGGCACGAACTGGTGACATAGCGGATACAGTGGCGGATTTGGCAGGTTCTAAAAGGTGGGTGACGACGCAGATGGGACCCGCACCGACGAAGACTGGTAGAGAGCCCGCGGCGAAGTAGTGGTGAAGGAGGGCACTGCCGACAGCTTGCGAGGCTTTAGACGTGGTGAGCAGATGGCGGTGCTCAGCCAACGTGGATACGTGGGTTCTGATGTGTACTAAACTACGAAGACGGGGAGTGTGGGGCAGATTCGAGCCGACATAGCATGCTTGGCCTACGCTGTCCGGAGAGACCCCAGTGTAAAACCCAACGACTTGGCATATCCAACATAGGAATATACCAGTGGAAATAAAACTCGAACCGGCTGGTATGCTTTTGAAATGATCGCATAGATAGATAAAGGGCCAAGGGAGGTATAATGTCTATGGTAGGCTGCCAACGGCGATTCAGACAGACCTGCGTAGCAAACCGGGGTTACCGGCCAGCGAGAAAACCCTCTAACGACGACCGTGACCTCCCACGTCCGCACTGCGGTAGAGTATAATGACAACATGGCCACGTAGGTAGAATGGGCCCGCGTGGCCATCGAAAAGATCACGATAGAGCATTGTCGAATAGCTGGTGTGAGAGTCCGGTTTGATGTGGTAGGTAACGTAGGCGAGCATCATTGCGGTGGGTATACCAGTTGATCAGAACAACGGCTGCATATTGGATTAATAAGATGGAGGTCAGTCGTCAAAAATGTGCGGCAGGCGGTACACCTATATTTGGAATATTACCAATCCCTCAAGGTGACAGAAAATGAGTGATAAAACATGTGACCTACGTACTGGGAGGATGCGTTAGGAGAGAACACCCATGCCAGGAGTTTTTTTTACAAGCCAAAATAACACCATGTGGGTGGGGCTTAATATTATAATACCTTCGAAACGGTTTTATAAATTTTGACTTGAGGCTACCGTCGGTATCCTTTTAATATCATAGTGTATGATGGTATATTGTTACCAAAGTAATTGAAACAAATAGAAAAGGATATTTGGATAAAGCGTTACAAATAAGAAAATGTAAATGGAAATCAAAGAGAAAGAAGAAGAAGACGCGGCAAAACTGAAGGAATGGAACAAGCAGAAAGAAACGAACATATTACATAGAAAGCAAACGAAGAGTTTTAGTAAATTGAGTAATATTTTTTATACACAACCATCATGGGGATTGAACCAATAATGCAAACTCTTTTAAATACATCATTGAAAGTACAGAAGGGGTTGGTTTTTCTTGATGATATATGTAGAAGCAGAGGAAGGGGCTGGAAAAAAGCAAACACGGAAAGAAATAAAAGAAGCATATGAATCAAAGAGAGATCAAATCCAAAGAAGAAGCTCAAGTAATTCATGAATAAAATAATGAAGAAGTAAATATCGAAGAACCAACAAATGAAGATGAAGGAGAATTCAGAGCATAACTCAAGAAAAAAATGAATATGGACCTCAAACAAGAAATCATGTTCAATTTAAAGTTTCCTAATTAAATATTGAAGACAAAGATTGAAGACTAAAGTCATCAACAACCAAATAATATAATACAGGGGGATGTTGGAGAATATTACAGTATTTGATACATGCAAATGTACCCCATGGTACCTTTATGGTACAAATGTAAATATGTAATAGATAAGGATTTGAATCCATAGTTTAGACAAGTGCTTTATATTTTATGTAAGTTTCTATATGTAGGATATGCATGTGTCATGTATGTAAGTATGCAAATATGTAATGTGATGATGTGCACAAGTATCTTGTATTAGGAGTGCATGTAGGAGAGTAAGATTCACGTAGAAGTGTACAAGTGTCATAGAGTTAAAGTATAAATGTAAGAAGAAAGTGAAGATTATTGTATACAAGTGGTAATATGAGAAGCCAAAGGTCAAGAATATGAAAGGTTACAACTCTTGGATATGTAAGGAGTGTAATAGACAAGTATTGAAGAGTCACATTACTATGTCTATATTATGGAGAGAAAGCTCCATACAATGTAAGAGAAATCGATGTATCACAATCACCACATTAAGCATTCATAATAAAGCTTATATATAGATTTTGAGAAATTTTATTATAAGTTTTCTTCATGCATGTACATGAATGATTTTGGCAATTTACATTCATATTTGATATTATAGTGAATATTTTTTTATTTTATATTGGTCTAGATATATATTTGATTACTCATATATATTTAATTTTACTCTTGATTATTTATATTTCAACCTAAGATATCATGGCTTATTTATATTGGGATCTATGATATTTTTGATATATTTTAGCTTAAAAGCCAACAATTTTCATTTTAGTAAACACCTATGTTTTCATAAGTAGAAATAAGAAAAACAATAGACGAGTTAGATTTTAAGGGTACTACTTGATTATTTGGAAGGATTTTAGATTCCTTATTTCTATTAAGTTCCTTGTTCCCTTTTACAAAATGAAATTTAATCCTTTGAAAGAAGATAAATCACATAAAAGATAAAATCTATTACTACAAAACCTAATTGAACTAGTTGAGAAGATTCTAGGATATTCTTGGTCTTGACTAATGACTATTTTGATTCTAAAATTGATTTATGAAATCAATAAGATAGGTTTACAACATATAGTGCAAAGTCATAGTATATAGAACAAGTTCATTGCCTAGAGATCCTATAACCTATAAAATTGAAATTGGTGCTAAAATCAAAAGTTTTAAAAATGGAAATATGATAGATTGACTAATAGGATATGAAGGAATCCATAAATGATTATAAATTAAAGAAGAGGTTGATCTAGACAAATTCATAGTCTCTCAGTACTATTAGCTAAGAATTTGTAGTACATTGTTACATATACCAATTCAAGGTGGAATATACTATGTCCTACTATAGAGAGGTGATGGAGAGTTTTTGGACCATACCTATGAATCATGTAAGATAAATAAACAATTTTGAGAAGTCTAACATGAATGAGATTAGAATGCTAAAATAAATTAGATATAGAAAAGTACCAAGATAAAAATGTAATTAAATAGATCAAATAAAAAGTTAATCAAGATTCAAATATCATTGAGAGAAGAGGGTAGCAATATAGAACTCTACTTTGTATTACAAGAAAAAATCTTATGCATGTAGCATCCTAGTATACTTGAAGGAAAATAATTGCTTCATAGAAGTTCCCAAAAAGCTTCAAAATCTCCAAAATAAAAATAATAGAGCTTCATTATTACAAACTTGCTTGCTATCAAGACCACTTGTTAGTAATTCTACCCATTTTTCATGTTCTTGTATTCTTTATGTTGTGTCATCTTCATATCCAATATGAGATTGAGGTGCCCAATTTAGATACTTTTTTTGTGCTTTTAGAGGATAGAAGGAGGCAATGTTGTAAAATTTACATGCAATTTAGAAAAATTGAATTATAAATATGTAAAAAATAGAGTTGGAGAGTTGGCATATTTTGTTAGGTTGGCATGAGCAGAAAGCAAGTTAAATTAGAAATATTTTGATGTATTAAAATTTGGCTCTAATTTTTATACTATTGACATTGATAGGCATGAGTGTTGGAATTACGGTTATGCGTAAGGGGTCAACTACACTGATTCACCCCCCCTCTCAGTGTCATTGTAAGACTAACAACTTCCACCATTCTAATTATTCAATATCAATTACACAAACTGAGAATGAACTAGGGAGAAACAATTGAACTCTTTCTATGTAGAGTGTTTGAGTTGAAAGCAAATTTGAATTCTTTGGCAACACCAGTTGATGATCAACTCCTTACCTCAGTTGTATTGAGCCTGATTCTTTTCAAGTATTGATCACCTCACTTCATGTATCATAGAGACAATTTAACTTTATTGAGTTGGTAAATTTGCTTCAACAGGAGGAGGCATGCCAACTACAGTGAGATGATTCTTCTAACACTACCCTCTATACAAAAAAGGGCAATTTTTAGAAGGGATGGAGTTCTCAAAAGGATTCAAAAGGGAAACAAACTCAACAACATCAAAAAAATAAGAGATATTGCAAGATCTATGACAAAAAAGGTCACGATACAAACAAATATTGGCATAAAAACAAACAACAAAAAAATTAAGGCCAGAACAAATATACAATAACGAGCAACCCAAAGTGAATTTTTCTATTGAGGTCTAACATGGATTTTGAGCACACACATAAAGTGCTCATGACTACCAAAGTATCCAAATAGATGGATCCTATTTGGTATGTCGACAAATCATGGTTTGAGTCTTTTGAGGCCAAAGAGGGAAAACCTACCACTATTGTCGATGATAAAACCTACAAGGTTTAGGGAGAAGGAATAGTTTATGTTACTCTTCTTGATGGCAAGTGTCATATTGAAAAGGTTCTCTATGTTCTAGGAATGACGAACAACTTGTTGTTAGTCACACAAATTTTGGACAAAAATATGGTTGTAAAATTTAGTGTTGAGGGGGGCAAAAAGTGTTGTTCTATCACCATGAGGGGTAATAACATTGCAACTGCTTCATATAAGCATGGTTTATTTGCCCTAGATACTATCTCTTCTCCAGATGTAGCCATGATTGTCTCTACAAAGGAGGCAACTTCCCTATGGCACAAGAGATATGGACATATGAGTTCTGGTTACTTACTTGAGTTAAGTAAGTATGAAATGGTAAAGGGTCTTCCTTCCCTTTCTACCACATTCCCAGTTTGCTCTGACTTCTTGGCAGACAAGTAGCATAGAGTACCTTTTGAAAGGATCTCTACAAGAGCAAAGAAACCTCTGAAGTTGGTTTACATCCATATGTGCAGTCCTTTAACATCCAACATTTGTGGGGGTAAGAGGTATTTTTAGTTATTCATGGATGATTACTCACAAAATATGTGGGTATTATTTCTTCAATTGAAATCTGAGGTATTTGGATTCTTTTAGGAATTCAAGAAATCTGTTGAAAAGAAGTTAGGGAATTCTATAAATACCCTCCACTCAGATCGAGGGGGGAGTACACCTCTAAAGAATTTTTTTCATTTTTGACTGAAAATGGGATCACACGACAGTTGACTACTACTTATACTCCTAAGAAAAATGGAGTTGCTAAAAGGAGGAATTGTTCCATCATGGAAATGGTTCATTGCATGCTCACAAGAGCTAGAATTTGGCAACAATATGGGGTAGAAGTTGTCACCACAGTAGTATATCTATTGAATAAGGCACCCAAAAAGGCCCTAAAAGGAATGACTCCACAGGAAGCATGGAGTGGTAGGAAACCCTTCATCTCTCATCTACGCATTTTTGGTTGTAAAGCATTCATGCACATACATAAAGCAAAGAGGAAGAAGCTAGATGAGAAACATTTAAGTATATTCTTCTTGGGTATGATGAGCACTCTACGGGTTATTGATTGATTTATCCCTTAACCAAGAAGATACACATTAGTAGAGATGTAGTTTTTGATGAGGCTTTCACATCAAAAAACACATTAGATGTATACCTAGACCTTGTGGACACTAAGGCTGAGAAGTCTCCTTCATAAAAGGTTGGAGGTCCTTCTTCATCTTCTTCATCACCATAGAAGAAGAATCCAAAGTGGTATACAAGTACAATTAGAGATTCTAAGCTATCCACTCCACCAGATTTGACTCTGGACAGACCTCATACTTGCAACATGGCTCGACAGGAGAAAGCTATAGTAGAGATTACTGGAGTTGATGATCTTTGTCAATATTTTTAGGAACTTTCTATAGATCCAGAGAGAAATACAGAAGATATGGATATTTATGATGACAAGGTGTTTATGTCTTCAATAGATGAACTTGAACCTACTTCAGTGCAATATGCTCTTAGTGAGCTTAAGTGTAAGGCCACTATGGATGTAGAGTATAGGTCTCTGATGAAAAATAAAACTTGGGAACTTATCGATATGCCATACGAAAAGAAGCCCATAGGCTACGAATGGGTGTATAAAGTAAAGTATAAGGCAGATGGAATAATATATAAGCATAAGGCTCGACTTGTTGCAAAGGGCTATGCTCAAAGAGAAAGCATTGACTATGAGGAAATTTTTGTACCTACTAGTCGGATGTCAACCATTCCAGTTATTTGTGCTATGGCAGCACAGTATGGGTGGAAGGTGCGCCAAATGGGTGTCAAGAGTGCTTTTCTAAATTGTGATATCCAAGAGGAAGTATACATGACTCAACCAAAAGGATTTGAAGTGGAAGGAAAACAGCAAAAAGTTTACAAATTGGTCAAATCCTTATATGGTTTGAAACAGGCTCCTCGGGCTTGGTACATAAAAATGGATAATCACCTACTACAACATGAATTTAAGAGATGTCCTTCAGATGCAAACCTTTATTTCAAGAAGCAAGGCTCTGAAATAGTATTGCTTGTACTCTATGTTGATGATCTACTCATAACAGGGAGTTCAAAAACAATGATCTCTTCTGTCAAATAGGATTTGAGAAAATATTTTGAAATGACAGATCTCAAACTTCTCCATTATTATCTTGGCCTAGAAGTGAACTAGAAGGAGCACTACATCAAAGTGTCCCAAAAAAATATGCCAAGACACTACTATAAAAATATCGCAAGACTGACTGCAATCCGATGGCAACACCAATGGAAACAAATCTTTAGTTATCATGATATGGCAAATCATATCAGGTATATGCAACTCTCTATCATCGACTGATTGGGAGTCTCATATATCTGACCAACACTAGGCCATATATTGTATTTGCTATCAATTATCTTTCAAGGTTCATGCAAGAACCTAAGACTACACACTAGAAAGCAAAAAAGCAAGTTCTTCACTATGTCCATGGCATAATGGAATATGACCTAGAATAAAAGAAGAACAACAAATTCTTCTTAAAGGGATACATGGACTTCGAATATGCTAGATTATTTTATGATCATAAATACACTTCAGGATATTTTTTTCATCTTGGATCTGGTCCTGTCTCTTGGCACAACAAGGGATATGGTCCTATCTCTTGGCACAACAAGAATAAATAGGTGGTTGCTATCTCATCAATAGAGGTAGAATATCACACCGCACATGAAGTTGTGTGCTAAGTGATATGGTTGCATCGCATCCTGACAAGTACGGGTCTTTCATAAAAATATCCAATACACTTGTTTTGCGACAACATGGGTGTTTTGAATCTTGTTAAGAATCCAGTGCATCATGAGAAAATTGAGCACATTGATACACAATGCCACTTCATTCGAGACAAAGTACCAAAGCACTGAATCCAACTTCATTACATATCCACAAATGCTCAAGTTGTAGACATATTCACTAAGGCACTTGCACATGTCAAATTTGAATTGTTTCGTAGCTCTCTATGTATTTCAAAATAATGGGGGTGATAGTATAGCTAATAGTTATATGTTTCATGAAATATTGTAATAAGGGGGGATGTTAGAATATATTTCAATATTTCCTTTATTAATTAATTCAATCGTAACAATATTATATTGTTAGATTGATTAATTTAGGCTAGTTGTTATTTGTTACAACTCCACCTATATTAGTCTTGGGTGGATCCACAACCTCCTAACTAATCCTGGCCCTAATGTATTATTTATACTTCATCAAATTAATCAAAATTGGTTCTGCTTCTCACAGTACCCTAGAATGATGCTCCCACCTTGAAGAGCAAAGTGGATATTTTATCTTTAGGTTACCTTTGGGTAACCTTCCCCATTGGGACCTCATACCTTTGATGAAGAGATATCAAATTTCTTGGGAGCATCCTCATTTACGTTGGATCAAATTTATTTTTTATGGAGCAACGAAAGGGAATTTGGATAAAGGGAAAGCAAGAGGTCTTTTTTGCCATCACATATGAAACATCTTATTAATATTTTCTAAGAATATAGGAATCCAATCAGATAATTTCATGAAGGAAAAAACACTTTTTCAAGGTCTTAACGTTTTTACTGGTTACCCTAACTCAAATTTAATCATAGAAGGAAAATATTTTAATCTTATTAATCAGCAAAAAAAAAGAGACCCAAGTCCAATTAGAAGACCTAAAACCTCGTTGAAGAATCCAAGAGACTCATCCAAAGGAGGAGCAAAATATTGATTCATTATGTCTATGGTGAAGGCAATCAGGTTGTTGATGTTCTAGCCAACATAAGGGTCATAGGGGTCTCTCAGAAAAACATTTTAGTGTGGTATTCCAACTTCCCTCATGATCTTATTCTTGCTCAGGTGAAATACATCAAATCTAGTCAGCAAGTTGGTTCCCAAGTTAATGAGTGCCCTATATAATGTATAATTTCTTTGTTGTTAGGTCATGATGTTCATGCATGTGTCTTTGTTTATTTTCTAGTGGATCAAATTATCTCTCAATTTTTGCTTTGTAAATATTATCTTTAAAGGTTGTCTCTTTTTTTCTAATTTCACTCGGTAAAAGGTTCAAGGGGCCTTATCAAAACCCCTTTCTTTCTATCAATAATAAAAAAATAAAAGCATAGGATAATCGGAAGTAGATAAAAAAAGACTATTTTTGAAACCCTACTTGAGGGCAAGATAAATATAGCAATATATTCATGAAAAATTACAAAGCAACAATTACCAAACTAATAAATTGCAATCAAAGAAACTTTGTAAGCAAAGACATCAATTCAAGATTTAGGTAAATGATTTTGGACCAAGATTTAAGAAATTTATAAATCTCATAAAACAATAACATATGATTAATTATATTTTGGAATAAAATTGATATCTTATATAAACTGAAATAAACATTTAATCAAATATAAATGATGAAGTTGGTTCATCTTATTTCAAATATTTTTAGTGTATCCAAAATTTTTATTAAATAAATAAAAGACAATATTTTAAAACTTATACCACACTCTCAACAAATATTTAAATAATTTAAAGTCAAATAATATTTTAAGAAAAGCCTTATTAATTATAAATGTCCGAATATCTTTCAATTATATTATCTGCTACAATTTAATAACCTAACTTTATATTAGTAAAGTAATTAATTTTATTATAAAAACAAAATATAAAATAAATTATCTATTTAATTTCTTCCTTGTCCATTTATATATGTTGACTAATTATTTCTATAAACCCCATACATAAAGATACCAATATTTAATTCCACCCACTTTTTTTAAAGTGATTTTTTCCATTTATATAATATAAAGTCCTTTCATTAAAAAAACAAATCAATATTTAAAAGCATTGTTAATTATGAATATGAATATTTTCATGAATCCATGCTATAATCAAAACCATTGAATTTGCAATGCGAGATGCACTAGACGCAAGAGAACAATGAACAATGTGAGGCCGACAAAAGTCCAATACGCATGTACCCATCTACTAATGGCAAACAACATCTTTTTCATACCAACACAAAAATGACTAAACATTACAAAGCATGCATCAGAAGAAGAAACCAGGGCCGCCAAAAATAATCAGTGGCATCCAAGTTAATAACGAAATAATAATAAATAACAGCACACTTTATGAGAAAGGGAGACGCTCAAACAGCGGCTTAATATAGAAATAACAAAAAAGTCAGAACAGCTCCCAGTTTCCCGTTCGATGTCGTTGGTAAGGTAGTGATATTTAACGTTTTCGACCCTTAACATGTTTTGATAAATTAATGGATTGACTTTTAAAAAAAAATATTGATTAATTAATGGATTGGGAGTAGGATCTGAATTGGAACCAGCAAAGAAAAGCATTGAACAGACCGTGCTATTTTTTTTAATAACGTCCCATATACTTATGTTGCACCGACTCCTTGTGGGCCCTATTTCCTAAGGCATTTCTCCTGAATTTTTCATACTTATGTTGCACCGACTCTTTAGTCATGTAAATATTTTTCTAAAACTGAAGTTTGTCAGCATCCATGGCTTAAAGTCTATTTAAATTGTCTTTCTACTTCGATAAACTCCATCCTGCCGAGGTAATCAAGTCCATTGTACCAGCTTTAAAGGTATTGCCCATCTAAACTGGTTGTCACAGATTGAAAGCTTTGAAGCAAAAAGAAGGATTTAGTTGTGGAATACATAGATGTCATTCCGTAGATGTCTCGTATTCGCTAAGTATTGCAAGTTTGCCATATTAAATTATAAATTCAATTGCAATATATTTTTTAATTACCCTACCACTCATTTTTAGATGCTCAACCACTTTGTGGAGGATATTTGACATTAAAATTGTGGTAAAAATATAAGAATATAATACTCTAATTTTAAAACTGTGGTAAAAGGTTTTAAATAATTGTTGCATGGTGGTTATAGGGATGGATTGCACGGAGATCTGTGTACGGTTTACATAATATTGTAACGACTATAAAAGCTGAATAATCTACCCAGATTCATAACGGCTACTGATAAATTAAAAAAAAACTTTTTTCACTGTTTTGATTTAAATGATGATAATAATGTCAACTAGGATAGTATATCAGAATTATTTATGAGATGGTTTCTATGTATTTGTAAATCATTTCAACAAAAATTAGAAGACTTACATTAGGTCATATATCTTGCCCAATCTATGATCTATGTTTTTACCATTATAGGTTTTCAATGAAAAATTTTACACTTAATATTTACATAAAAGGGTTATTAGTTCATTCTAAAAAAAATAATGTAATTAAAAGGTTTATATTTAATATTGAGTCATTAAATTTTTATTAATGAGCATAAAAAGTGTTAAAAGATGACACAAGTTCAGGTAAGAAAGTTTCAAGGATGACTAGGATCTACAATTTCAGCAGAAGGCTGGATATTGTAATAGGTTTTGGGTTAACCTGCAAAACCCAATAATTAATAAAGACTTTTATTTACCAAAAAAAAATTAAAAAAAACATACATTGCTATGACATATTATTAGAATAAGATAACTATACTTCGCAAATTAGAATAAATATTATTTTTCTATTATCATGGGCTAGTTTAAAAAGTATTTTTCATGGGTTGTAGTTTTTCTATCTTCTAAAGCTTTCCTTATTTTGTAATATAATTAGTTTTTTATGTTGTTTTGATACTTAGAAACTACCATGTCTAAGCTAGAACTAAACATTGTATGATAGTAATAATAAGTGGTTAAATTCAATGTATATTTAAACCTTGTTAATCATTACATGAAGCTCTTCAAATAATTTTTATGATCTATTTTTAATAATTAGTCTAGTATTTATGCATATAGAATAGTAGTTTCAATGCCAAGAAAGATTTTTGCTAGTGATAAATGACCAATTTCAATATAGTCAAAGTCAAGCTAGAACAAAGATAATTTCAAAATATTTGACTAATATGCTTAAGGTTTTATTTGTGGAAATTTTAAAAAATATTAGTACTAAGATATTTTTTTAGGCTATGGTCAACAGGTAATAGTTTTCACATGTCAAATTCTAGAAAAATTGATGAACTCGAGCTCTAAGAAGAGAACAAAAAGGTTGGAGGATCATTTTAGAAAAGAAAACAAAAACAAATGATATTCTTAGGCTATTAAAATAAAATAAAAGGATACAAATGAATCTCCAATATCAAGAAGAATTCTTCACTATGATGGCAAAGCAAGTTATCAAGCCACAAAAAAATGCATGTAATTAATTATAATTCATTTTGAGGGCATATCATAAGTATAAATAAAGAACCTATAGGAAATGGACCAAAGACATAAAATATATGGATTCTAAATCAAATTCATGAATCATGCTAGAAAATGCAAGACAAAGAGTAGATTTTCATGAAGGATGCATGTTCCTCAAATAATAGCATCAAAGTATGTAATCAAGATTATGATTATGCATGTTTTAAACTTGTAAATGGTGTTGAATAAAAATAAAATGGACTACTAAGACCAAGGTTTAGGAAAGAAGGTTCAAGGAATCAAGTATTCAATTAGGGTAATACAAAGACCTTGAAAAAATGGGCTTGGATTGTAGACACCAAAACAGCACCAATCCGATTATGTGACTGCAAACACTGATCGCTTTGACAAACACAGCCCCCAGGGCAGCCCTTAGAGGTTAAACAGTGGTCTTAACCACTTTCATAGCAATTTTGTAAGGTCAAGAAACAATTTGGCACACTTGGACACTTTGCCCAGTATTCGTATCACCCAGGGACGAATTCAAAATAGAATCTGTCCCACCCCAGGACGAATTCTGAATCCGTCCTTGGGTGGGACAAATTCTAAGCTTAACGGGAAAAAAGACAAATGGAGCCAAGTGGCAGCCCAGAACAGTCAGTTGATGACTCCTGCCTCGCACGCGTGTGTAGGTGGATAGAGGGGCCGTTAGAAGACTGTCACAAAAGGCATTTATCAAAGCCCAAGTCAATGGAGGACTCCCCTCCCTCATGGGAAGACAAGACTGCCACATGGCACCTATGACCAACACATGGCATTTGTGCTTCCCTCCCAAAAGAGACCCCATGGGTCTATAAAAGGTGGGACTTTTCTCACCCAAATATATAGGTTGAAGGAGTTTTCAAGCAATGAAGTGCTATCGAGTTGAAGACCCACTTGCATCCCTTTTGGTTCACATTCCCACATCCACCAATCTCTTTTGCAAGGGAGGTTGTTGGGTGGCTTTTGGAAGCTTGAATCGGACCTAAATCCAACACATGGACACCTGAACCAACCAATTCATCGACCCCCCCAATCCTAAGAGGTTTTGGGCCCATCCCTAGTGGATTGGCGTCGAAATCAAGTGCCAACGGTGGGAGGCCCACTTGGGCACCCCCGCACTTTCTAGGTTTTAGAGCATTCTAGATTACTTTTTTTTAGGTTGCATTTTGTGTTATTATGTTTGGTTAACTCATAGCTACAATTTCGTAACTTTTGGTCAGATTCTAGTGTGTTTTGTGTTGCTTTGTTGTTTCACTGACTTGCAGGTGGCGAGATCAAATTCCCGAGGGTAGAGGCCAAATTGGGAGAATCCGACCATCTGGGTCGTCCCAAAATGGCCCCAATTACATAACCCCCTTGTTTACAAGTGTTTTGCAGGTCTCGGGAATCGACATTGGAGCAGCAGCAGGTCGACTTCTTCAACACAGAAGAATTCGTCCCACCCAGGGACGAATTGCAGTCAAAAATCGTCCCACCCAGGGACGAATTCTAGTTGAAGGCAGATTGGCCAGCTGTCTCAGTGGCAATGGCCTTTTGGTAACATTTTCTGTCTTCTGTCAAGTTTTCAGGCTGTTTAGAATCATTTTGTTTACTGTTTTAGATAAATGTTTGCATGCATCTTTTGATGATTTTAGAAGAACGAACACTTTTCACTTACAGCAGGTGCTACTGAAATCTTGGTTGTTTCTTTGTTCGTAGGAGAAGAAGCGGAGGTGAATAACTCATCGACATCAGCAACGGAATCATCTTGGCCCGCCCATTGCAATCGTGGGCACGCGAAAAGAGGAACATTGAGTGATTGTAATCAAATTCTTTTAACGCTCCTAGCCCTCGAAAAGGGAGGAGACGTCATTGTAACAGAGATCAAGGGATATTAATGAAAGGGCTGTGTTCTCTCCATTTGCTTGTGTCTCTTACAATGCGTTCCTTTTCCATTTCATGCACTTTACGTTTCTAGGACTTAAGCGCATTTGATTTTGGTTGCATCACAATTAGTGTTTCCTTCACCCGAAATCTCGTGCTTTCAGTGGCAATCACGGTGGGACCTATTACCTATTTTTAAAATCATAGAAACTGATTAAATTTTTGTGTTTTGTGCTTGACAGGTACATTTTTTTGTTGCAGACTGCTATTCGTCTCTGGCAGGGATGAATTCTGTTCTGCAATTCGTCTGAACCTGGGACGAATTCAAATTCATCTCTGGGATGGACGAATTATGTTCTGTAATTCGTCTCACCGAGGGACGAATTTTTGTCTGCAACTTTTCAGAGTAGAAATTCAGAGGCAACTGGAGTAGGAAGAGAAGAGGTAGGGATTTTATCATCTCTGTTAAATTTTCTGTTTTTGTTTTCTATTTCTTTGACTATTTTCATTTTATCCTGCATACTTAGGGAAAATCATTCATGCTTGTTTCATTTTTGCTAAATAAAATGAACCTCACACACTCCACGTAACAATTTTAAACCAAGGAGCTGGTCGTAAGACCCCAGCCCTTGATCAAGACCATTGGTGGATTTCATCACCACCTTGGCTTGATTTGCATCCATTTCCTGATTGTCAACTGTTGTTAGGCATAAATATTGATGAAGACAGACCGAGTGTCATTGGGGTGATTACCATGCGTGTGAGGATAAGTTTTCTATGGTAGGTGCCATTAACAAGACAATCCCCTTTTTGTACCGCCTACGTACCACGTACCTTCTGCTCTCACGTACCTATAGTCTCCCTCTCGTAAGGGCGGGTATATAGAGAGGTTGGTATATCGGCCTGGTTGGTATATTAAAGGGGCTACCATTTTGGGAGTTATATGAGCCATCATAATGCATTTAAACGATCTTCAAAACCTACAAAAACAAAACAAAACATCAAAATGCACTAAACCAGTTTAGGGCACACCAATAATCCTTAAAAGAGATAATCATGGTTTTGTGAATGTGTGTGCTTAATTCTGCTTAGTGTAGACAAAAAAAAATCATAAACGAGATAAAAACTTATTTAGATAGCATAGAAGCACCACAATGGTGTACACCCGTAGTCAAGCCCAATCAAGGGCAGAAGCTTCGGAAGGTACACAAAAAGCAGGCACAAGTCGCCTTCACTTCAGTCCCGAGGATTTGGTCATACCACCTTATAGGTCTAACCTACAAAAGAATCCAATTCAGAATCCTCGGTGGGGTATGCCTATTCAAAGCAGCCCCTTTCGGGAATATGCCTTACATGTAGACCTTGACATAAATAGAGAATCACCTCTTGAAGTTAGGCATGAGTGGCCACCGCGCGATGAAGCGCTAGACAGGCACACCGTCCATTTGGAGGGGCAACGTGGATATGGCGTCCCTTCTTTACCTATCATCAAAACAGAGAGACCAAATCCAGAGTGCAGGGCTCCTTACATAGGGCAACCTAACTCCGCCCACCCCCTTTACACCCGTGAAAGGGAGTACGAGGAAAGCCATCGCATTCCTCGAGGGCAACAAACAACGTGGGAACCTTGCATTTCCACACCAGCAGGATATCATGATCACCCCTTGAGGCTAGAACCTCGAGCACATACCGCTTACCTTGACAGAGGGAAGCGACCCATTGAAACCTTAGACTAGCAAACTCGAGGTAAACACATAGAAGAAACATTCGAACCTCCTTAGCAAAATAGGGTAGACCAAATTGACCCAGCTGTCGCCAGATATACCGCCCGTCAAGCCCAAATCATGCGGCTTAAATAAAGTCATCAGGAGATAGAGTATCGACACCGCTTGGATAGAGAGTGCATGCAACGTGAAGCGGATGAGTTACGCTATGAAATACCTGAGAGGGGGCCAACCCCTTGCATCCAAAGAGTTGAACAGTATGAGAGGCATAATCCGTTGGTGTAGGACAGGTCTCCATGACCTCGTCAAGCTCTGCCTCCAAGACCTCATAGATTCGAGAGGGAGGCAACTCCTCGAAACAATGATGGGTACCTTCAGCAAGAGCTTGATCAGGGTCATAGGTTTTTCCCAGAGACTCCTCAATAATTTTATGAGGAGTATGAACCAGAAGAGGAATATGTTGAAACTCCCCATCAAGGTAGGAAGGATGCCATTCGACCACCCCTCCATAGGCCTCCAGTTTACCGTAACTTGCAACAAGAGCGAACAAGAGAGGAAGAAATAAAATATTCCGATGCATACCAAGCGCTATTGGAGCGTTTGGAGTCTGTGGAGACAAAAGCTACTGGGCATAAAAAACCCACATTACGTCTACTCCACAGTAATCCGGTGCATCCCTCAGTGCCTACACCTCTTTATCCCGAACACTTCAAGTTGCCTCAATTGGCAGTTTTTAAAGGTGAAGAGGATGCACAAGAACACGTTACACGATTTCTAAGCCAATGCTTCAGCATCCAAGATAATGACGCATTGTTGCTTAGAACATTCATAACCACATTCACAGGCCCTGCCTCGGATTGGTTCACACAACTGCCCAAACACAGCATAAGCAATTTAGATCAATTAGTAGATGCGTTTCTTGAACGCTTTGCCTTCAACACAAGGAAGAAGGCATCACTAAGTGATTTAGCGAGACTCAAGAAATTTGAAGAGGAAACAATGGCAGCATAAGGGAATTGATGGATAGCTTTGCTTTCTAGGTTACCCTACCGTCCTCCTATGTCTGATCTCACGTAGATGTTCGCAAAAAGTTGCTTAAAATCAATCTCTAGTCTATTGTTACTGCGACAATACGACAGCTTAGAAGAAGCTTTGGCACAAGCCAGAGTCATAGAAGAGATTAAGATAGGTGAAGGCGCAATTTCCAAGCCTAAAAAGAAAGAGTGGAATAAAACCACTAAAACTAGGACAACGCAACCACAACACGCTGCAGTCAACCAAGTTGCAATAAATGTTCTCGCACCTGTGCAAGAAACGCAGCCTCAAAAGGCTAACTACCAGGCAGTGCCTCCTGCTTATGAAAGAGATAATAGAAGACAGGAGTAGAATTACCCACGTTGCCCTAGGCAAAATTTCACCCCATATGCGGAGTCTAGGGACTCCTTATTTGATCGCTTGTCAGCGGCAAATTTAGTCACTCTGTCGGAAATCCAAATTATAGACCCTAACATTCCCAAGCCTAGGGGGTACAGAGAGGAATTGTATTGTAGATTCCATAGGCGCAGAGGACATGACTTGAATGGGTGCTAGAAATTCAAAGACCTAGTCCAGGATTTGATCGACAATAGAACATTGGTTGTGGACAACCCCATCGCACCAAACAACTAGAAAATGGGGGTATTCAAGGACCCCTTGCCAGAACACGAGGCACAAACAAAACCACTCCAGATTAACGAGGTGCGACAAGATCTTCCCACACAGGGATTTGTGGGAATGATTAGCATAGTAACAAGGAACAGAAGGTACCCGACAGCTGCCCCTGAGGTAGCTACGAAGGAAGTTCCGACAACATCGCATCCTCAACAACGCCCAACGTAGTTACCTCCGCCTAGACCTGAGGTCACAATACGAACCAAACTCACACAGAGTTTATGGACCACGTCGGCTAGGTTGTCCATCTACGAGCTTATTCAACAATCAGCTCCCCATAGAGAAGCTCTTATGGACATTTTAAAAGCCATTGAATTACAACCCCACGAGGAAAATTCTTTCAACGCCTTCGTGGGACATGTGAAACAATGTACGAAGCCGGTCATCACATTCAGAGAAGATGAGGTCAAAATGATATCAAATGACATGGCAGATCCACCCCTGCACGTTATCGTGCGGGTCAATGGGATTCCGTACAAGAGAGTGCTAATAGATACTGGCTCGTCTAGTAACATCATAACCACTCTAGCCTTAAAGCATTTGAAGCTGCCAGCCTCTCACATCACAGCCTCCACGTACACACTGCGAGCTTTTAATGATGCAATATGCTCGACAGTCAGCACAGTCATTCTGCCAGTCCAGGTAGGACAAAAGTCAATACCTACACTGTGCCATGTGCTGGAAGGTGAAATGGCTTATAATATACTACTAGGGTGGCCTTGGATCAGGGATATGAAATGTGTCCCTTCGATCGCCCACCAGTGCTTGAAGTATGCTTATGAAGGAGAAATACATGTAGTCCCAATGGACTTAGAGCCCTTCAAGTATTGCAATGCGGTATAATTCATACCTCAATCGACCCTCCATTCAACGCATTTGGATTTCCAATTAAATCCATCTAAACAAGGTCCAATACCGCAGGCACCACTGGTGGCCAACAAGGCAAAATCCCAGCCAGGTGAGACTTCATCATTGGCTCCTTCATCATCAACGCCACATATCATGGCCCAACAAAAGGACAAGGGAAAACAAATCATGGAAGAGGTTAAGCCCTTAGAAGAAAGGTTGCCCACAATTTCAACAATAACAACAGAGGAAGCGCCCAACGCAACGGAAACCAAGATTCCTGAACCACCAAACATGGAATGGACTCAGGAAGGACTACCGTTTCCTCCCACCCAATCATCAACAATCACTGTTGAAATGGACAATATAGGCCTGGGGGAATACTTAGTGCAAAATGTTGTGGCAACCCCCACACTGGAGTCAGTACAAGACATGGGAAGACCTCACATTCCCATTGGAACAATCGTCCCTCTAGGCTACCCACCGAACCAGACAAATTTTGTGTATGGGGGCTTTGATCATGGTCTTGAACCATGCCAACAAAAGTAAACAGACGAAGAGCCTTTTGTTGAAAACATCAATTATCTGTCAAACCCAGAATTTTCCCTAAAATATCTCGGCCAATGCAATTGGCATGGATACAGGCTCGAAAAATATGAGCAAGGGATGCGGATCCTTTGCCAACCAAGATATCAGATTCCATATGACAAGTCAGGGGTAGGTTTCAACCATCCCCTGCCATTAGACATCTTGGTTGAAAATATGCAAGGCCTAGAAATAGGCAACAAGGGGGGATTGGCATTGGGTCCTTATGCCAATCCGAATACAAAATACACATTGGGAGACTACCTCCCATGGTCAACAAACACCCCTGGAAGCAATAGTAATCCCTCTTCTTTGCTAGAGAGAGGTGAAAGTTCAGAGATTAATCCTCAAAGAGAACATCAACGACTGCCAGACATCTTTCTAAAATTTTTCCCCTTAGAGGTTCCAGACGAAATAACACAGTCTCAAGAGAATCAGGTCCCTCCACTAAGAGTGGAACAACTGTAATGGGACCAGATTAATTCACTGGAATGAGAAGAGTCCTCAACGTCGCTAGCAATAGATGCTGAAGAGAATGAACAATTTTGGATCTATGAAAGTGATTCAGAAGATGAGACTAAGATGATCTATCTCAGACATGCGCGACAAAATCACCGCGCTCTAACTCATGAAGATCTAATGGGACAGATGGGTATACTGTTAGGACATGAATGGCATGTAGACCCAGCAAGGTGGAACCAAGTGTTAGACCTATGGCTCCAAATTCAAGATGAGCATCGTCCACCTCGAGATCCCATCATGACAACAGTGCCGAGGGAAGACCCTGCCCTCCTTTTCATAAAATTCGCACCTAGGGATGATCCATTCATGCCCATACCTCTAGAGCCAGATCCGGAGTGCAAAGACCATCAAGCTGGGGGTACCTCTATCCCCTGAAGAACCATAATCCAAACCAAAAAGCTCCAAGGATTATCCAATCCCTTGGTCACCCAAAAAGCTCCAAGGATTATCGCAATCCCTTGGTCACCCAAAAAGCTCCAAGGATTATCGCAATCTCTTGGTCACCCCAAAAAGCTCCAAGGATTATCACAATCACTTGGTCAAAACCAAAAAGCTCCAAGGATTATCACAATCTCTTGGTCACTCCAAAAGCTCCAAGGATTATCGCAATCCCTTGGTCACCCAAAAAGCTCCAAGGATTATCGCAATCACTTGGTCAAAACCAAAAAGCTCCAAGGATTATCAAAATCTCTTGGTCAATCTAAAAATCTCCAAGGATTATCGAAATCTCTTGGTCACCCAAAAAGCTCCAAGGATGATCGCAATCACTTGGTCAAAACCAAAAATCTCCAAGGATTATCGCAATCTCTTGGTCAATCTAAAAATCTCCAAGGATTATCGAAATCTCTTGGTCACCCAAAAAGCTCCAAGGATGATCGCAATCTCTTGGTCACCCAAAAAGCTCCAAGGATTATAGCAATCTCTTGGTCAATACAAAAAGCTCCAAGGATTATCGCAATCTCTTGGTCACCCAAAAAGCTCCAAGGATTATCGCAATCTCTTGGTCACCAAAAATATCCAAGGATTATCGCAATCTCTTGGTCAATCCAAAAAGCTCCAAGGATTATTGCAATCACTTGGTCAAACCCAAAAAGCTCCAACGATTATCGCAATCGCTTGGTAAAAAAAAATCAAGAAATTAAAAAAAAACAAAACAACAAAAATCATCAAAAACAACAAAAATTTGCATCTCAATTCTAAGCATACTCAAATTCATCAAAAAAATCATATTCTCGCACCTCATATTCACCTTCACCAAAAAACAATCCATCAAAATTACAAAAATACATAGCTGCATTAAGCATTGCATCCATACATTGCATATTTGTAGTCATACAGGTCAAAGGCACCATAAGTTGCAATAGCTCCGATAGTCCACCTTGTTTCGCATTGTCTCATGTTACAAAAACAACAAAAACACCAAGCATAACTTTTACCACACTACAACCAATGGTCCTGGGAATGTACCAAGAGTTTCAGTGATTCAGTCATCATTTTTCTCTTTAGCCATGTAGTGTATCAAGTCGAATAGATTTTACAAAGGTAGAGTCATACTTGAAATACACCTTGTTATGTAACATCTCAAAACAAATCAAAACACTAAAATTCCCAAATTGTGTGAACGAGACGAAACCTGCAAAATAATCTAGGTCACCACAAGCGAAATGGTTATCTTGCTCATCCCCCTGTGCGAATGACCCCTAGAATGCTGAGAGTTGGCAAAAGGACAAGCATCCTCCCTACCCAATTCCCTAAGAATCCCTAAAGTTCTCAACAGTTGCAAAACACAAAAAATTTGCAAAATGTCAAAAATCCAAATTTGACAAACTACAGTGCACACATCAAAAGGCACAAACAACAGTGATTTTCATCACTCCATATCCCCAATCCCTTGCTCAAAAAAAAAAAACAAATCAAAATAAACAATGATCTCATCACTACAATGAGCAAGTATCCCAATACAATTGAAGAAAAGAAGGGAGTTGACCTTGAATCCCTGGAACTCTCAGCATTCTATAGGTCATAAGGCAAGCTTTAGTACCAATTTGGTTGATAGCCAATGGGTAACAGAAGTAAACCTCCCGCATCACGATATATCTATCACATTAACTTGCATACAGATCAATGTTTGCATGTGGATGAGTTAGCTTATGGCATCCTAGATTACACAGTAGATTAATCTTAGTACATACAACAAAGGAATTCGTGGAGCTAATTAGGTGATCCTCAAGACAGGTTCGGTTGAAAGCCCATATGGAACTGGCGGTATCCTAACAAATACCACTAAATGAACTCAATTACACACACAGGGATGTGAAAAATAACTGGGTCAAAAACAAGTCCGATTCATACCTTGGTCAAAAAGTCTTGTAAGACAAAGTACAGTTGTGGCTAGTGAGCTAAAACCGTCTGAGTCTCAGAAAACCTTAGCTACATTTCTAAACCAACTGCGCTACTTTTCATCTTTGCAAATACCATCAAAAAATACAAAAACAGAAAAACCATGTATACATGTAGAGGCATACATCACAACAATCACCTAAAAACAAAATAACAGAGCTCTAAACAGTCTATGGTGCCATAGCCAACATCACAAATCCCATTCAATAGTTTCATATCTGCATATCACATAAAAAAAACATTTGCATTCATCATAGCATATGCATCCATCAAAATAAATCAACATGCATACATCCATATTCATCAACCATCATGCACAAGATCAAAGAAAATCAAAACAACAAAAACAACAAATAAATGCAACACAAAAACAAAAAGCAATAAACATTGCCAGACACAAGTGCTCTTGCACTTAACCTCTTGGCATAGCAAAATTGATGTCGGGGTTTACATTGTCACTATCCTACTCCCGAAGAAGGCTACCATAGCCGGACCGCTCCACGGGAGGACGGATTGCCGACAATTTAATCACCAAATGGTGTCACAAAAACAACAAAAACAACAAAACATGCAACATAAAAACAAAGCAATAAGCATTGCCGGACACAAGTGCTCTCGCACTTAACCTCTTGGAAAAGAAAATCGATGTCGAGGTCCAAATTATCGCTCTCCTACTTCCCCAAGAAGGCTACAATAGCCGGACCGCTCCACGGGAAGTTAGATTTTCGATGATTTCACCTCATTACGGCATCACCAAAAGGGTTAACACACAACAAAAATAGGTCCAAATGTTGGAAAAATTGCACACGCTTAACGGTAAACCCTTTAAAGGCACCCTTGCACAAGTCATCTTGGGTCAAGCGACTCGTCGCTTCTCTCACGAAGGTCATTCCCTCATCGATTCGTCGCTTGAGGGGGTAGTCACACTTAGTCACCAACCAACAATCACACACCCAATTAAGGAAAACGACATGCATTCAAAGAATCATTGACAAAGACAATCACACTCCTGCTTGGGGCAGTAAACAAGCAACAATCAAATCAATCAAACACTTGGCATTTTGTGAATCATGAACACAAGGTTCCCCCTAAGGATAAAAATGCCCTTTGCCTGTTCATGACTGATCAATGTCTAAGTTCAAGTCACACCTCACCAAAACAGGTTAATACTTGAAATCAAATTCCTTAGCTCGTCAGAAGCAAGGATTCAAGAATGCATGCCCTTTCCATACTTGGGGCATCAAAAGTTGGTTAGGTTACCAAGAAACCCTAATAATTAGTGCTTTGGTTATCATTTTTTGCTCAGCACTGCATCACCCGCAATGCTTCCCAAAAAGGGGCCTCTGTAGACACCAAAACAGCATCAATCCGATTATGTGACTGCAAACACTGATCGCTTTGACAAACACAGCCCCTGTGGCAGCCCTCGAGAGGTCAAACAGTGGTCTTAACCACTTTCATAGCAATTTTGTGAGGTCAAGATGCAATTTGGCACACTTAGACACTTTGCCTAGTAATCGTCTCACCCAGGGACGATTGCTAAATTGAAATCATCTCACCTAGGGATGATTTTTGAAATCGTCTCACCCAGGGACGATCGCTAACTTGAAATCGTCTCACCCAGGGATGATTTCTGAAATCGTCCCTGGGTGGGACGAATTCTAAGCTTAATGGGCAAAAAGACAAATGGCGCCAAGTGGCAGCCCAGAACAGTCAGTTGATGACTCCTGCCTTGCACGCGTGTGTAGGTGGACAGAGGGGCCATTAGAAGATCGTCACAAAAGGCATTTATCAAAGCCCAAGTCAACGGAGGACTCCCCTCCCTCATGGGAAGACAAGACTGCCACATGGCGCCTATGACCAACACATGGCATTTGTGCTTCCCTCCCAAAAGAGACCCCATGGGTATATAAAAGGTGGGACTTTTCTCACCCAAAATATACAGGTTGAAGGAGTTTTCAAGCAACGAAGTGCTGCCGAGTTGAAGACCCACTTGCATCCCTTTTGGTTCACCTTCCCACATCCACCAATCTCTTTTGCAAGGGAGGTTGTTGGGTGGCTTTTGGAAGCTTGAACCTGACCCAAATCCAACACATGGACACCTGAACCAACCAATTTGCCGACCCCCCCAATCCTAAAAGGTTTTGGGCCCATCCCTAGTGGATTGGCACCGAAATCAAGTGCCAACGGTGGGAGGCCCACTTGGGCACCCCCGCACTTTCTATGTTTTAGAGCATTCTACATTACTTTTTCAGGTTGCATTTTGTGTTATTATGTTGGGTTAACTCACAGATGCAATTTCATAACTTTTGGTCAGATTCTAGTATGTTTTGTGTCGCTTTGTTGTTTCACTGACTTGTAGGTGGCGAGATCAAGTTCCTGAGGGTAGAGGCCAAATTGGGAGAATCCGACCATCTGGGTCGTCCCAAAATGGCCCCAATTACATAACCCCCTTGTTTGTAGGTGTTTTGCAGGTCTCGGGAATCGACATTGGAGCAGCAGCAGGTCGGCTTCTTCAACACAGAAGAATTCATCCCACCCAGGGACGAATTGCAGTCAGAGATCATCCCACCCAGGGACGAATTCCAGAATTCGTCCCACCCAGGGACGAATTGCAGTCAGAAATCGTCCCACCCAGGGACGAATTCCAGTTGAAGGCAGATTGGCCAGCTGTCTCAGTGGCAATGGCCTGTTGGTAACATTTTCTGTCTTCTGACAAGTTTTCAGGCTATTTAGAATCATGCAACATAAGATGAAATATAACGCTTTAATCCTATGCATAAAAACGAAGAAAGGAGACAATTTGAAAATGAAAGAAAAGATGTAAAGAAATCACAACCCTCTTTATTCAAATATCTTATCCTCGGTTACATAGACGTCTCCTCCCTTTTTGGGGGCTAGGAGCATTAAATTCGTATTTGTTACAATATGTGACTTAGTCTTCCTCTTTCCGCGTGCCCATGTTTGAATGGACGGGCCAAGACGATGCCGCTGCTTACGTTGATGAGTCCTTGCCTCTACTGCTCCTCCTGCGAACAAAGAAATAACGAATATGTCAGTAGCACCTGCTGCAAGTGAAAAGTGTTTGTTCTTTAAAATTAACGAAATATGCATGCAAACATTTATCTAAAATAGTAAACAAAATGATTCTAAACAACCTGAAAACTTGCCAGAAGACAGAAAATGTTACCAACAGGCCATTGCCACTGAGACAACTAGCCAATCTGCCTTCAACTGGAATTCGTCCGTGGGTGGGATGATTTCTGACTGCAATTCATCCCTGGGTGGGACGAATTCTAGAATTCGTCCTTGGGTGGGACGATATCTGACTGCAATTCGTCCCTGGGTGGGACGAATTCTTCTGTGTTGAAGAAGCCGACCTGTTGTTGCTCCAATGTTGATTCCCGAGACCTGCAAAACGCCTGGAAACAAGGGGGTTATGTAATTGGGGCCATTTTGGGACGACCCAGATGGTCGAATTCTCCCAATTTGGCCTCTACCCTCGGGAATTTGATCTCGCCACCTGCAAGTCAGTGAAACAACAAAGCGACACAAAACATACTAGAATCTGACCAAAAGTTACGAAATTGCAGTTGTGAGTTAACCCAACATAATAACACAAAATGCAACCTAAAAAAGTAATCTAGAATGCTCTAAAACCTAGAAAGTGCGGGGGTGCCCAAGTGGGCCTCCCACCGTTGGCACTTGATTTCGGCACCAATCCACTAGGGATGGGCCCAAAACCTTTTAGGATTGGGGGGTCAGCGAATTGGTTGGTTCAGGTGTCCATGTGTTGGATTTGGGTCAGGTTCAAGCTTCCAAAATCCACCCAACAACCTCCCTTGCAAAAGAGATTGGTGGATGTGGGAAGGTGAACCAAAAGGGATGCAAGTGGGTCTTCAACTCGGAAGCACTTCGTTGCTTGAAAACTCCTTCAACCTGTATATTTTGGGTGAGAAAAGTCCCACCTTTTATAGACCCATGGGGTCTCTTTTGGGAGGGAAGCACAAATGCCATGTGTTGGTCATAGGCGCCATGTGGCAGTCTTGTCTTCCCATGAGGGAGGGGAGTCCTCCGTTGACTTGGGATTTGATAAATGCCTTTTGTGACAGTCTTCTAACGGCCCTCTGTCCACCTACACACGCGTGCAAGGCAGGAGTCATCAACTAACTGTTCTGGGCTGCCACTTGGTGCCATTTGTCTTTTTTCCCGTTAAGCTTAGAATTTGTCCCACCCAAGGACGATTTCAAAAATCGTCCCTGGGTGAGACGATTTCAAGTTAGCGATCGTCCCTGAGTGAGATGATTTCAGAAATCATCCCTGGGTGAGACGATTTCAATTTAGCAATCGTCCCTGGGTGAGACAATTACTAGGCAAAGTGTCTAAGTGTGCCAAATTGCATCTTGACCTCACAAAATTGCTATGAAAGTGGTTAAGACCACTGTTTGACCTCTGAGGGCTGCCCTGGGGGTAGTGTTTTTCAAAGCGATCAGTGTTTGCAATCACATAATCGGATTGGTGCTGTTTTGGTGTCTACAGATGCCCCTTTTTGGGAAGCGCTGCAGGTGACACAGTGTTGAGCAAAAATAGATAACCAAAGCACTAATGATTAGGGTTTCTTGGTAACCTAACCAACTTTTGATGCCCCAAGTATGGAAAGGGCATGCATTCTTGAATCCTTGCTTCTGACGAGCTAAGGAATTTGATTTCAAGTATTAACCTGTTTTGGTGAGGTGTGACTTGAACTTAGACATTGATCAGTCATGAACAGGCAAAGGGCATTTTTATCCTCAAGGGGAACCTTGTGTTCATGATTCATGAAATGCCAAGTGTTTGATTGATTTTATTGTTGCTTGTTTATCGCCCCAAGCGAGAGCGTGATTGTCTTTGTCAATGATTCTTTGAATGCATGTCATTTTCCTTAATTGGGTGTGTGATTTTTGGTTGGTGACTAAGTGTGACTACCCCCTCAAGCGACGAATCGATGAGGGAATGACCTTCGTGAGAGAAGCGATGAGTCGCTTGACCCAAGATGACTTGTGCAAGGGTGCATTTAAAGGGCTTACCATTAAGCATGTGCAATTTTTCCAACATTTGGACCTTTTTTTGGTGGGTGTTAACCCTTTTGGTGATGCCGTAATGAGGTGAAATCATCGAAAACCTAACTTCTCGTGGAGCGGTCCGGCTATGTTAGCCTTCTTTGGGGAAGTAGGAGAGAGATAATTTGAACCTCACCATCGATTTTATTTTCCCAGAGGTTAAGTGCAAGAGCACTTATGTCCGGCAATGTTTTTTTTTTGTTTGTTTTTGTTGAATTTTGTACTATTTTTGAGTGGGTTTTGACCCTTTTGGTGATGCCGTAATGAGGTGAAATCATCGAAAACCTAACTTCCCGTGGAGCGGTCCGGCTATGTTAGCCTTCTTGGGGAAGTAGGAGAGAAATAATTTGAACCTCGCCATTGATTTTATTTGCCCAGAGGTTAAGTGCAAGAGCACTTATGTCCGGCAATGTTTTTTTGCTGTTTGTTTTTGTTGAATTTTGTACTGTTTTTGAGTGGGCTTTGCCCCTTTTGTGATGTCGTTTGGGGATGAAATTGTCTAAAATCCGTCTTCCCGTGGAGCGGTCCGGCTATGGTAGCCTTCTTAGGGAGTATGATAGTGACAATTTGTGACTCCAATGTCGAATTTGTATGCCTTTGTTGTCAGGTGCAGTAGCAATTCTGTCGGGCAATTTTATTGTCTGTTTTTAGTGCATTTTGTCATTTTTTGATTTTTTTTAAGTGCTGGCCTGAATTCGTCCCTGGGTGGGACGAATTCCAGCTAGATAATTCATCCCTATGTGGGATGAGTGCTAATAAGAGCGCTCATCCCAGTCAAGGATGAATTCCAGTGCAAAAGGCCTATTTAATGGCCAAAACTTGATTTTGGGCTCATTTGTGTCATTTTTTTCTTGCGATTTTGGAGATCTTGGAGGAGGAGGTAATTCTGCGAGCGAAGCGCTCGCTGGAATTCTCTCTGCCATCATGAGTGCACAAACTGGTTCGAGCGGCGGAGCCGAGGCGAAACCTGTAAGTGTCCTTAGAGTTTATTTTGCTTTTATTTAATGCATTGTTTTTGTGTTGACGCTTTTCAAAACTTTAAGATTTTTTGTGATGTTTTTGTTTAACAGTTAAGGTTAGAAACCCTAGAACTAAAAATTTGATCTGTTATATTTATTTATTTATTTATTTATTTATTTTGTTTGTGTTGATTTTTTTTTTTGCTTTGCAGGTTGTTAGGAGCCGGTACCGTGTACCCGCTGCATTTACTAAGGCATGGTTGGCATTGACCGATGATGACTGAGAATGGCTTGATGACCTTGGGCTCAAGCAAGTGGCTCGATTGGAGCCTGTGGTTTTGGATCAGGCCTATCTGATGGCCCTGATCAAGCTTTGGGATCTGTGAACCAATACTTTCCATCTTCCGATAGGGGAGATTACTGTGACTCTTGAGGACGTCTATCGGTTGCTTCGGATTATGATAGATGGTCTGCCTATTAGGACATCACCGTTTGATCAGCGAACTGCTATACTTACGAGATGTTTTGGGCATGGGGGCAGCTGGGTGTAGCAAACCTAGTGGAGACAGCTGAGGTGGATTTCCAGGCTGGTGGGATTTTGGTTAGTTGGTGGTAGGAGAGGGGAGTGTTAGGAGTGAGGCATGCATTCTTGATGGCCCTCGTTTCTAACATTCTTCTCCATGATTCGTCAGGAACGAGGTTCCCGTGGAACCTGCTGGATTTGGTGTGGCAGTTGGCAGAGTGCCCGATAGAGGCACCGTTGATTCTGAGATGGGGACAGACTTTGTTGGCACGGCTCTACGGGGAGTTGTACAGGGTCCGCTGTCGACAGCAGAAGGGTGTCAGTTGTAGTTTTTTGTTGCAGTGCTGGGGTTGGCAACACATAGCTGTTGAGAGGCCTACCGGGTTACCGTGGACGACTCGAGCAGTGATGGAGGATGAGGAGATTGGTTATGCAATTTTGTGGTAGCAGTCTGCGGAGCAGGGGAAGAGTCAGCGATGGGCAGGTGCCGTTGAGCACTACACTGATGCCTTTTCTCGGCTCACTCCAGGGGAGGTGTTTTGGCGTCCCTATCACGACTGTCCAGCCTGGCCTGAAGCTAGAGAGTGGCTCCGACGGGTACGTAGGGATCGGTGGTTGACTGGGTGGCACGGGATGAAGCATGAGTTCTTTTTGTACTGCCGAGTTACATGACAGTTTGGGGTGCACCAGGGCTTGCCTGGTGAGCCCGTGGTCTATCGACGGTGGGGAGATGAGAGGGATCTGGTGCCACCGGTCACCATGCCATTGGGTGAGGAGTTCGATGCAGTGATTGAGGTCCCGGATGTGGATGACATCGGGACTACCATTGAGTATGACTCGTGGTGGGTACTGCGGTGTTGGAGAGGAGAGGGGCCACTAGGAGGCATGAAGGTGACAGTGGAGGATGCTGAGGCAGCAAGGGGTGATTGGGGGGGTCCATTGGATGATGCGGACATGGTGGATGTGGGAGATGAGGATGTGGAATTGGGTGTTCTGAAGCAGTCAAACATGCAGGATGTGGAGGAGCAGTGGGAGCCTAAGCAGGCTACTGTCCCTACGAGTCCTATGCGTCCGATAGATACAGAGGAGGTGGGGTCAGATGTAGGCATTGAGATTGCACGACTGACAGAGCTACTGCGGATGCGGGATCTGGAGTTGGGAGATGCGAGGAAGGAGAGGGATCTTCTACGGGCTCAGTTGGCAGAGCGGGATAGAGTTTTGGCGTAGCACGACGATGCATTGTCTATCTATCATCGACGAGAGGCAGAGTGGTGTCTGTACCAGATAGACTTGGAGAGGAAGGTCATCCGCCTTGGTGGGCGGCTACCTGAGCCTTCGGTCGGTGGATCTTCGTGGCGGACAAGGGATAGTCTGACTGAGCAGTCAGCATCATCTCGTTGCAGGCGGTTAGATGAGGGGGGTGGTAGTAAGCATGATGCGAGGGCTAGTAGTAGCCGCCCTGTAGGGTCCCGTAGGACCCACACCACGGGGGGTAGTTCCCGTCGTGCCGATCCTGCATGATCATGGTGGTCGACGCCTTAGGTTGGGTTGTTGGATATGATTACGGGGTCTGAGGACCGGTTTTGTAGCCTGCGAGCATATTTTTGACGATATATATATATATATATATATATATATATATATATATATATATCATTTTTATTTTTGGTTTTGTACATGTGATGATGTGATTTTTGTTATGCATGTTTATATTTATTTTGATGAATGCAGATGTTATGATGAATGTAAATGTTTTTGATATCTATGTGATATGCGAGGTGAAATGGATGAATGACATTTGTGATGATTGCACTATAGGCTATTTAAGAAGCTCTTTATTTACATGGTTTTTCTTTTTTTTTGTATTTTCTGATGGTATCATAAGGATGATAAGTAGCGCAGATGGTTTTGGAATGAATGTAAGGTTTTCTGAGATTCAGTCAGTTTTAACTCACCATCTATGACTGTACTTTGTCTTACAAGACTTTTGAACAAGGTATGAGTCAAACTTGTTTTTAACCAAGCTATTTCACATCCCTGTGTGTGCAATTGAGTTCGTTATTGTGGTATTTATCAGGATACCGCCAGTGCCAGATGGGCTTTCAACCAAACCTGTACTGAGGATCACCTAATTAGCTCCACTAACTCCTTTGTTGTATGTAGTTAGATTAATCTGCGGTGTTATCTAGGATGTCGTAAGCTAGCTCATCCACATGCAAACATTGATCTATACACAAGTTAATGTGATAGATATATCGTCATGCGAGAAGTTTACCACTAGTGACTGATAGGCTATCAACCTAATCGGTACTAAAACAAGCATGAATGATTTTCCCTAAGTATGCAGGATAAAATGAAAATAGTCAAAGAAAAATAAAACATAAACAACAAATTTAACAGAGATGATAAAATCCCTACCTCTTCTCTGCTTGCTCCAGTTGCCTCTGAATTTATGCTCTAAAAAGTTGCATATAGAAATTCGTCCCTCGGTGAGACGAATTACAGAACAGAATTCGTCCTTCCCAGAGACGAATTTGAATTCATCCCAGGTTCAGATGAATTGCAGAACAGAATTCATCCCTGCCAGAGATGAATAGCAGTCTGCAACAAAAAAATGTACCTGTCAAGCACAAAACACAAAAATTTAATCAGTTTATGTGATTTTAAAAACAGGGAACAGGTCCCACCGTGATCGCCATTGAAAGCACGAGATTCTGGACAGAGGGAGCACTAATTATGCAACATAAGACGAAATATAACGCTTTAATCCTATGCATAAAAACAAAGAAAGGGGACAATTTGAAAATGAAAGAAAAGATGTAAAGAAATCACAGCCCTCTTTATTCAAATATCTTATCCTCGGTTACATAGACGTCTCCTCCCTTTTTGGGGGCTAGGAGTGTTAAATTCGTATTTGTTACAATATGTGACTTAGTCTTCCTCTTTCTGCGTACCCACGTTTGAATGGACGGGCCAAGACGATGCCGCCGCTTACGCTGATGATTCCTTGCCTCTACTGCTCCTCCTCCAAACAAAGAAACAACGAATATGTCAGTAGCACCTACTGCAAGTGAAAAGTGTTTGTTCTTTAAAATTAACAAAATGTGCATGCAAACATTTATCTAAAACAGTAAACAAAATGATTCTAAACAACCTAAAAACTTGTCAGAAGATAGAAAATGTTACCAACAGGCCATTGCCACTGAGACAGCTGGCCAATCAGCCTTCAACTAGAATTCGTCCCTGGGTGGGACGATTTTTGACTGTAATTCGTCCCTGGGTGGGAAGAATTCTAGAATTCGTCCCTGGGTGGGATGATCTCTTACTGTAATTCGTCCCTGGGTGGGACGAATTCTTCTGTGTTGAAGAAGCCGACCTGCTGCTGCTCCAATGTTGATTCCCAAGACCTGCAAAATGCCTGCAAACAAGGGGGTTATGTAATTGGGGCCATTTTGGGATGACCTAGATGGTCGGATTCTCCCAATTTGGCCTCTACCCTCGGGAATTTGATCTCGCCACCTACAAGTCAGTGAAACAACAAAGCGACACAAAACATACTAGAATCTGACCAAAAGTTACGAAATTGCAGCTGTGAGTTAACCCAACATAATAACACAAAATGCAACCTGAAAAAGTAATCTAGAATGCTCTAAAACCTAGAAAGTGCGGGGGTGCCCAAGTGGGCCTCCCACCGTTGGCACTTGATTCCAGTGCCAATCCACTAGGGATGGGCCCAAAACCTTTTAGGATTGGGGGGGTCGGTGAATTGGTTGGTTCAGGTGTCCATGTGTTGGATTTGGGTTAGGTTCAAGCTTCCAAAAGCCACCCAACAACCTCCCTTGCAAAAGATATTGGTGTATGTGGGAAGGTGAACCAAAAGGGATGCAAGTGGGTCTTCAACTCGGCAGCACTTCATTGCTTGAAAACTCCTTCAACCTGTATATTTTGGGTGAGAAAAGTCCCACCTTTTATATACCCATGGGGTCTCTTTTGGGAGGGAAGCACAAATGCCATGTGTTGGTCATAGGCGCCATGTGGCAGTCTTGTCTTCCCATGAGGGAGGGGAGTCCTCCGTTGACTTGGGCTTTGATAAATGCCTTTTGTGACAGTCTTCTAACAACCCCTCTATCCACCTACACACGCATTCAAGGTAGGAGTCATCAACTGACTGTTCTGGGCTGCCACTTGGCGCCATTTGTCTTTTTGCCCATTAAGCTTAGAATTCGTCCCACCCAGGGACGATTTCAGAAATCGTCCCTAGGTGAGACGATTTCAAGTTAGCGATCGTTCCTGAGTGAGACGATTTCAGAAATCGTCCCTGGGTGAGACGATTTCAATTTAGCAATTGTCCCTGGGTGAGACGATTACTAGGCAAAGTGTCTAAGTGTGCCAAATTGCATCTTGACCTCACAAAATTGCTATGAAAGTGGTTAAGACCACTGTTTGACCTCTGAGGGCTGCCCTGGGGGCTGTGTTTGTCAAAGCGATCAGTGTTTGCAGTCACATAATCGGATTGGTGCTGTTTTGGTGTCTACATGGATATTAGAAGCATGGAAAATGATCTATGAAAAGCCAAAGTGTTATTTCTAATAATAATGACAAACTACCATTCCATAAAATATGGATAAAAGAATTTGTGAGATATTTTAGTAAGCTAAGAAAGTGCAACATTTAGAAGAGCAAGAATCAAACAATTCCTATGTGAGCTTTGACAATGGAGAGAAGATAAGTAAGTGCATGTCCATGAGGAAATATATATTCATCAATCATACATAATTTATTTTTATAAAAAATGTAGAATATAAGATTATTGAACTTATATTTATTAGGATTTTTAACCATTCAAGTATTGTGGAATGAAGAACCATAGTACTAACATGTCCAAAAAATATTTTTTTGTAAAAATTTAGAAATAGATATTTGAAAAGAAAGAGAAAAATAGAGAAGATTCTCTTAATACCAATATAATTTTATCTGATTTGGTTTATTGTTTGGTTACTTTAAACAAATGGAGTATGGTTATTACAACCTTTAGATGCATGTTTTAAAATCCTCTAGTATGAAGATTTTTTAAAATCACTCACACTATAGAGTGGAATGATTGTGCTCAAGCAACTAATAAATAAATTTCAGTTTCTTAATCCATGTTGTTAGAAATTGAAAATAAGGATTTTGAATATTTTAAACACGATTATGAAGGATAAAAGTCTATTTTTTTTCTTTATTCGCAGAGATGAACTTCAACCATAAAGAAAAGGACAATAAAATTTATCATTGTAAACCTAATGAAAATAAATAAAATTTGTATTATGTCTTGTAATCATGAAGAGGTAGTTATATAGGTACTGGGAAGGGATGTAAAGAATCAACAATGAGATATGAATATTAAAAGAAGCAATAAATAGAGAAAATATTATCCATTCAATTGGAAGTTTTAAAAGAAAAAATTTAAAGCAATTACATAGTATATTAGAATGAAAATCCACTTCAACAATGAAATAGAAAAGCAACTTCCATAGAGAAGTGACATGCTAAACAAGGTAGTAAAATTAACATATATAATCTTATGTGAGGTTTTGAGAGACTAAAATCCTTTTCCAAAGAACAGTATGATCCAAATAATTCAATGATAGATCACTTAAAATCATGAAAAAGTGGTATCAAGGATGAATGTTTAGAAGAAACATAATATGATGGTGTAATGAATGAAAACTTAAGTGGAAATAAACCTACAACTTTATAAAATAGAGAAGCATTGTCTTTAGAAAATTATTTTTTGTTCGAAGTATTGCAAGTACCATGTAAATATTTATGTTTAGACTCTTGTAAATATTTGAGTCTAGATTTTATGAATTGTCTGTATATATGTGGTATGAAAGAGTCATTTAAGTTTTTGTATTTTAGTGTGACAAAGCATTGTAATATATAATTGATCAAGATTTGCAATTCAATCTATTTACATTGCTTGAGATGATATCTATCTATCTATCTATTTGTCTATCTGTAAATATGTGATATGAAAAGAATCATGTAAGTTTTTATTCTAGTGTGACAAAGAATCACAATATATGATTGATCAAGCTTTGTAATTCAATATATTTACATTGCTTGAGATGATATGTGGTATGTATTAATTTATTAATTTACATATGTGGTATGTATTAATTTACATGGTTCTTTATGGCCATTGATTAATTCATTCAAAAATTAGAAGAAAATTTATCATGTCTTAAGGCATTCCAAAAATATAACCAAGTATAATTATACATTCAAAAAGCTATACATAATAGAAGTGTTAATTAAGGACTATTAACTTCATTCTTAAGCAAATACAAATTAAGACTAGTATATTCAATTGGATCAATAGTAACATTATTTTCTTAATGGGATAACATATAGAATAAGAATAAAAATAAACTTAGAAAAAATACAAGAATTTAATAGGTGTAATCATTTTAAATATGGTTTGTATGATGAAGGATGATCTAAGACATAATTTAAGATTTTATTTGAGTTAGCTTAAGATAGGTTTCATTAACTCAATATTTTCTTTTATTTTGACAAGAGATAACAAGGCATCAAAACTTTATCTTTATATTTACAATGATTTTTGTTGATGATTTTAAGCAGATCTCAACTCCATGCTATAGTAGAATTTTTTTAGTATATTTGGAAAGTGGTAAAATACCTCCCTAATACTATATGAGAATTATTTGATGATGGTATACTTATTGGAAGCCACTCCTATTTTTTCTATCTTTTCTTGTTTATCATATTAGTATTTCCTAAAGGTAATACCAAAGGTAATATATTTCAAGATTTAGCATATATATTATTTTACTCCATACTTATAAATCTTATATTTTCAAAGGTATTATAAAATTTTGTAATATAGTTACTCTAATGATTTAATCAATTGTACCACAATGACAATAAAATCCTAGGATAATGAGAAGTAAATCAAAAATACTATTTTTGAAATCCTATATGAGGGCAAGATAAATATGGAAATATAATCATAATATGGAAATATAATCATGAAAAATTACGAAGCAATGGTTTCCAAACTAATAAAATACAATCAAAGAAACTTTGAAAGCAAATACATTTATTCAAAATCTAGGAAAATGATTTTGGGTCAATATTTATGAATTTTATAAATCACTTAAAACAACAAGCCAAACCCTCTTCTTAAATATTTAGGTAAACTAGTATTAATATCATGTCTTCTCAAAGAGGTGAGGAGGTTGCAAAGTTCTTGAGGTGTAAGTGGTTGTGATGATTAGCCTATATCCCCTACACCAAGAATCAAAAACTAGACCTACTCCCTAGAGGTTAATTCCTAAACTCCCTCACCTCTGGTGAATGAGTAGAATTCCTTTGAGTGTCTTTATTGAGTTTTGGAGTTCTAAAATGATTTAGATATTGACTTCATATCTAACCCCAAGGAGTTTCTTATGGCTCTTTTAGGGGCTCAAAATAGGATCTCCAATTTGGAAAACGAGATCCCCACGTTCTAAAATTTGCACTTATAAAAAAATTTTTGGTTGATGTGGGGGTGGAGAATAAGATGGGAAAACTTCCAAATAAAGATCTTAGGAAAAAGGAAACATAATTCAAAATAGCTAATGATACTCATATGTTGCTGGGTTTAGAAGAGGGTAGAATTTCTAGAGGAAAATAATTAAATATTACCTCCTTTAGTTCTTAATATCCTCACTGTCACAAGGGTGGAAAGAAATCCTTTACCATTTCTCATAATTGATGCTCCTATCATGGAATATAAGTGGTTTGAGTGACCTTATGGTTCAAATATTTGTGGTATTCCTAATATAATTTATTAATGCTAAGGCAAGAGGTTTTCTTGTTACTCAAAAGTCAATGTCTCATTCTCTTGTTGCTTGTAGGTTTTATCTTGTATTTATGTTTTATGAAGTTAGTGATAACATGGATTCCAGGCTTGATCTCATGCGCTCAATTTTAGGTAGGATAATATCAAATTTATATTTTAATTTAAAAAGAAGCAAGAATTCATATGGAACAACTCTTGATAATTCTAGTTTGTTGGGATGGTGTCCTTGAGAAGATGAGTGGATATACTTCCCGAGTGTGCGGATCTAGATAATTTTTTGTAAAATGTTATGTTTTCCCCTTGGGAGCACCCGGTGTAGCTCTAGCGAGACTCATTTTTTATGTACATATCTAATTTGAGAGAGGTTTTTATGGTTCTTTACTTAGGGGTGTTGTTATTCAGTTGTTAGTGGATTTTCTTTTGACACCTTTCAACCAATTTGAAATTTTATTCAATCACTATATTGTAGTTTCTAAGTTTTAGTTGATGTTCTATTTTGCACCTTTTTGCCTCAGTTTCAATTTTGATTGTCCTTCGATGACAAATTATGGTTTGTTTCTCTTGTCTTCGGCTTGGATGGGATCTCCTTCTTGGTTTTTGGTGTTCCTACCGATGATCTTGCTTTTCAAATTTTATCATGTTCTTTAAGAGGCTCCTTGGATGGGATCCATGTCTCCTATTTCTCTTGGTTCTCATGGATCTCTACCTTCTCTGGGATCCTATCTTACTCTATTTAGATATTATGTTTCATGTTATTGGCTTGAGCTTGACTTTTTGGCTCTATGGATGGGTTTGACCTTTTTTTTTTAGTTTCTCCTTAAAAACTTGTGCTTCTAATTGTAAAAGGTTCTAGGACCCTTTCAAAACCCTTTATTTTATTTAATGCAAAAATATAATTAATTATATTTTTTAATAAAATTGTTATATTTATATAGAGGGAAATATTTTTTTAATCAAATATAAATGGTGAAGATAGTTCATCTTATTTCAAATATTTTAAAACGCATACCCCACACTATTAACAAATATTTAAATAATTATAAGTCAAACGATATTAAAAAACAACTTATTAATTATATATGTCTATATATCTTTCAATTAGATTATCTGTTACAATTTAATAAAATAACTTTATGTTAGTAAAAATAATTAACTTTATTTTTAAAATAAAATATAAAATAAACTATCTAACTAATTTCTTCTATCATTTATATATTTTTGACTAATCATTTCTATATAAATAAAGATACCAATATTTAAAAGCATTGCTAATTATGAATTTGAATATTTCCAAAATATGTCTGAATCTCCATTACCACGGCTATATATATATATATATATATTATCAAGACCGTTGAATTTGGAATACCAGACGCACTACGCAACATTACAGTCAACAATGTGAGGCGGACAATACTCCGATACGCATGTACCTGTCAACTAATGGCAAACATCTTTTTCATACCAACACGAAAATGACTAAATATTACAAAGCATGCAGCAGAAGAAATTAGGGCGGGCAAAAATAAATAGTGGCTTCGAAATTAATAACGAAATAATAATAAATAAAAGCACACGATATGAGAAAAGGAGACGGTCAAATAGTGGCTTAATATAGAAATAACGAAAAGTAAGAACAGCTCCCAGTTTCCCGTTCGATCTCGTTGGTAAGGTAATGTATTATTTAATGTTTTTGAACCTTAACATGGTTTAATAAATTCATGGATTGACTTCAAGAAAAAATAAAAATAAAAAATTAATGGATGGGGAGTAGATCTGAGTTGGAACCAACAAAGAAAAGCATTGATCAGGCCATGTTACTTTTTTTTGGATAATGTGCCATAAAGTCACCTATTTCATAAGGCTTATCTACTAAATTTTTAATACTTAAATTGCGCCGACTCTTCAGTTGTTATCAATTGGATGTAAATATTTTTCTAAAACTGAAGTTTGTCGGCATCCATGACTTGAAGTCTATTTAAATTGTCTTTCTACTTCCATAAACTCCATCCTGCTTATGTAATCAAGTCCATTGTGCCAGCTTTAGAAGGTATTACCCATCTAAACTGGTTGTCAGAGATTGAAATCTTGGAAGGAAGAAGAACGATTTAGTTGTCAGAGATTAAAAGCTTGGAAGGAAGAAGAAAATGGCATTCCGTACATGTCTCGTATTCGCCACGATGTTGTTAGTGTTACCTCTTCCTCTTTCGTTATGTCACAGAAGAAGTAAGGCAAATCACTCTTTCTTCTTTTAATTATTTGTTGTGGATGTAAGTTCTTTGAGCTCCAATAGCACAATGAAGTTTGTTGTGATAACTTCTAATATGTGTTTTTTCATTAACATTTTATTTTTAATATATTTAAGAGTATATTACTTTTTAATTTTTTTTTTTTTTATAGATTATAAAATTTTATTATTTATATTTTTCAATAAAAATTGAAACTGATCTCACATTTATAAACTTTATTTTTATTTATTTTTTAATCACTTTTCTCTAAGATATGTATAGCTAGAATAGTTTGCCGCAAATTTTCAAACTAATTTGAAATTTTTAAGAATTGTACACATAATATGAATAAATAAATAATATCTTCCAATAAAATTATCTCATATAACTTTTAACCTTAAAATATTAAAAACTACAATACCAATTAGCAATTCGTTGTACCAAATTAATTTTGGCAACTTCTTTTTAATCTATTGTATTATTGGAATATTGTCAACAACGTTAAGGTTTAAGAAATCTAGGCGTAAAGCTCTTTGGATTTTGTTTTTCAGAGGAGAGAGGAGAAATGGAAACTGTACCAATACGAGGACAGCACCCTAAATAAAATGCCGATGCTACTGTGAAAAGCTTTGAAGCCAATCAAACTTTGTCCAAGGTTGGTTCTAAATAACTTTGTTTTTCTTTCGATGTGTTATTTTCATGCTATTCATTTTTAGCAGATCACCGATTACTGAACTGTCGTCTGGTAAATTTTGAATCAGCTTACCGGTCACCAAAGCCATCCGCTACAATTACATATGGAAAACTTAAGAAAGAGTAGAGGACGTAACTCTTTCAGAGAAAGGGAAAGGAAGATGAAGCCAAAATCTCACTGCAAAAGAGAAATTCCTGGGGGACCGGATCCCCAACATCACTCTTGCAACGGAAAGTAAATCTACTTAGAAGGCTCTAATACTATTATAGATTAACAATTTCTCTGTTTTAGATAAATCGGCCAACCAGTCTTCCACAGTTCAAGAAAGAAAAGCTTATGAGGTTAATTTAGCCGTCGGTGGAGCCGAACTATTCCACTTGTACATATTTCAGCTTAATGCTTCCAGTAAATTGTAATAAAGGTTCGGGCATGTGTTACCGCTCCATCGGATAGATTTTAACACTGTTACATGACCACCACTCTATAATAAAAGTTAAATACTAAATTATAGTGCCTTACAATTTTCTAATTCTTTTGGCATTTTTAGCTTATTTATTTACTGCCATGCATATAAAACTGTCATGAGTATATATTTACAAAAATTGCAGATCTACTAACTATAAATTGCAATTCACAAATATTTCTGATAGGGATAATTTCAGTAATTATAAAATTGTGTATGATATATGTCATCACTATATTGATTGAAATGTGAAGCCTAATGTGAAGCCTATAATCTGTTATTCTGATTTTGCAAATGTTTTGACTTTTTGAATTAGTTCTTAAATAATATTCTGGTATTACTTATTATTATTTTTATTAATTTTTATAAAATATAAATTTTACTAATATAAAGAAATACTTTTAAAAAATCATAAGCTATTTTTTTTAGTTATTGTTCAAGAACAGCATATAACATCAAAATTGTAATTATAATATACATTTTATAATTTTCAATTACCTCTTTATGTTATAAAATCTATTATAATCATAAATACCAATGCATATTTTATTTTGTTGAGGTAAAAGTAGAATAAGCACAAACAAGAAAAGAATCCAAAATTGCTATGTATTCCAAGTTTTCCATATTAAAATATAAATTCAAATGCTAAATTTTTTTATTATTATTATCTTTACTTGTTTTACTACCTATTTTATATTTAGATGCCCAACCACTTACTCTATGGAGAATATTTGACATCAAAATTGTGGTAAAAATATAAGAATATAATTCTCTAACTTTGAAACTTTGAGTTCTTTGATTTATAATATATATCTTTTGCAATGTTTTGGTTTAAATAATCATAATAATCTCAACTAAGATACTAGATTAGAATTACTTATGCGGTGACCATAAGTAGAATGTTTACTATGTATTTATAAATTATAGGACTTTGTATGTTGTTTTTCTTTATCAAACGTAAATCAATTGATTGACCTACTTTTTTTACCCATAGGTCTAATGACACAAATGTTGCAAGGTGGATCATTTGGTAACCCTGTAGGAGTTGGGTAGGAAGAATCCACCATAAGACCTCAATGATGACCACGTACATGGGTTAAAAAGGAGGTCCTCAAATGGAAATATGAATGAAGTAACTTAACGATCCTCTATCAAATGAATCTAAAAAGGAGGACATAAGTTTAGAAAATATGGTTCAACTATTACAAACCCATATGGAACAATAGAAAGAGGAAATGGTGCAGGAAAAAGCACATATGGCTCTACAACATGGACTAATGGTCCAACAACAAAAACTATTAAAGGACTTAACTAATAGTAGAGAACATGAAAGTAGACTAGAGGAACCACCTACTAAGCTTGCAAGAAATAGTTGGGCTCAAGTGGGAGTTGAATTGGCCAATAATTTGAAGAAGGTTGTGATTTCAAAATTTGATGGTAGGGATGATGGAGATGCAATAGAAAATTGGTTGAATGATGTCAAGTCATAATTTTCCATGCCATATTTTTCATCAAAGTCTAAAAATACATGGTTTGTCCTACATTTGATAGGAGTAACTTTATATTGGTGGAAAATCTATAAGAAGATAAAGGGTATTGAAGTCGTAGACCTCAAGTGGGAAGACTTTGTGAAAGAATTTCAAAAAATATCCCTAACTAGGCAGTACTATATCGAAAAAATTACCAAGTTTTCCATCCTATAGTAAGAGACAATGATTGTTCAAGCAAATCACCAAAAGTTCATCCCACTGCTGAAGTATGCATCCCTAGTATGAGAACAATGAGAAAATAAAGGTTCAAAATTTAAATTTTTGACTTCACTCCAAGATCAAAATTGTAGTTAATTTGCTTAATCCTAAATATCTTCCAAGAGCTTTTGATTTAGCCCATAAAGAAGAATCAAATCAAGAAAGAAAAAATGCATATTTGGACTATTAGAAATTATCTAAAAAAGATAAGGATGAAATTAGAAAAATAAAGAGTGAAGGATACATGAAATAGAAAAAGAACAAAATAAAAGGGCTAAAGGAGGGGATCAAACCAAGTTGGTGAAAAAAACTAAAATAATTTTTAAGGCGATGAGTTCAGTAGGGATGGCAAAGGATATCCAAGAAGAAATGAATGAAGACCATCATATCAAGAGAAGGATAGGGAGGTTGTACCCTAGAATATGAATAAAAATGATAATAAAAATAGTAGAGCCCCTCTAGTTGGTTGTTATGTTTGTGGTGGCCCCCTCTTTGCAAACAAGTGTCCTAAGAGAGCGGATCACAAGAAGGCACTTAAGGATACTACCCATTGAATATTTGTAGCAACATTCAGTCTTATAACTTATGGATAAGTTACTCATTTTCTATTGTATGGTAAAATTTATAATAGAAATGCATGCATCCTAATTGATAGTGGTGCTACTGATAATTTTATTTATACTAGTTTAGTGAGAGATATGCTAAAATAACCTAGATATTTAGTTAGCAGTTGGAAGGTAGAGTATGGGTTAGAGTAGACCTACTTAGTTAATCAATGTTTATTTGACCCTCAATTTACCTTATCCCAAGGTAAAACTAGTTGGTACTTGCATGTGGCTCCTCTACATGTCTTTGACATCATTCTTGGTGTAGATTAGTTGAAAGCCCATAAAGCCCTCCTAAATTTTTAAGATAGATGGATAGATTTCATAGATGAATCTAGTCAAAAAATTAGAATTCATTGTGATTGTGGTTTTGTTAAACCACATTTGTTATCAACAATGCAAGTGAAGAAGGCAATAACGAAGAGATGAATACTTTTTATGGTCAAGATGAATAAAATGAAAGAAAATTAAGCTGAATGAGACCTCTTCCAAAAGTACCCTATTTTGACTAAATTTAGAGGATGCTTTTCCTAAGGATTTACTAGGTTTACCTCCCCAAAGAGAATTGGATTTTTCAATTGAACTCTTGCCTAGAGCTGCACCAATTGTTGGGGCACCATATAGGATGACCCCTATTGAGTTGCAGGATATCAAGATATAACTTTAGGACTTGATAGAGAAGGAGCTTATCAAACACAATGTATTGCCATGCGATGCTCGTATTCTATTTTTTAAGAAGAAAAATACATATTTAAGATTGTGCATAGACTATCAAATACTCAAAAAGGTCATCATCAAAATTAGGTATTCTTGCCAAGGATAGATGATATTTTAAATCAGTTTAAAGGAGCTACCATCTTCTAAATAATTGATCTTAGGTTAGGATAACACCAGCTAAGAATTTGAGAAAAAGACACATATAAGACTATATTTAGAATAAGTTATAGACACTATGAGTTTAGAGTCCTACCTTTTAGGTTGACTAACACCCCATATACATTCATGAATCTCATGAACAATATTTTTATAGACCAGCTAGATCACTTTGTGCTCATATTCCTTGATGACATATTGATCCACTTTTAAAATAAGGAGAAGCACAACCAACGTATGTTAACTATACTTGAGATTCTTAAGATAAACCAATTGTATGTAAAACTATCAAAATATGATTTTTATACTCCTCAAGTACAATATTTGGGGTATATACTCTCTAATGAAGGGATTTCTATTGATCCCTAGAAAATTGAAGTTGTTTTTAACTAGCTTACCCCTCCTAACATAACTAAGGTGCATAGTTTTATGGTATTGCTAGGATATTGTACATATTTTATTAGAGATTTCTCAAAAATTTCTCAACCTATCACTAATATCCAAAGAAAAGGAAAGACCTTTAAGTGGACCAATCAATGTGAAGAAGACTTCTAGACTCTGAATCAAAGGTTAACAACCACACCGATTCTCCAGTTATCTTATCCTTCCAAGAAATCTACAATGTACACTAATGCATCTATTGTGGAGTTGGGAGGAGTCCTTACCCAAGATGAAGCATTCATTACCTTTGAATCATGAAAACTTAAGATACATGAGGTGAACTATGCCACTCATGTCCTAGAGTTGGTGTCTATCGTGCATGCTCTTGATATTTGGAGGTATTATTTGTTAGGGAAACCTTTAGAAATCAAGATAGCCCATCAGAGTTTAAAGTATATTTTTCCTCAACCCTTATTGAATGCTAGAAAACGTCGATGGATGGAGTTTCTAGTAGAGTATGATTTCAACATAGAATATATCAATCGTAAGGAGAATAATATTACTATAATAATAATATCAACTAAGATACTAGATTAGAATTGCTTATGAGATGACCAAAAGTAGAATTTTTTCTATATATTTATAAATTAAAAGACTTTTTATGATGTTTTTATTTATCAAACATAAACCAATTTATTAGATTACATCCTTTGCCCATAGGTCTAATGAAACAAATATGTTGAGATGCATCCTTTGGTAACCATACAAGAGCTAGGCAGGAAGAATCCACCATAAGACCTCAAATAGAACCACATACAGGGGCTATAAAAGAAGGTCCTCAAAGGGAAATATGAATGAAACAACTTAATGAGCCTCCACCAAATGGATATAACAAGGATTATGGAAGTTTGAAAAATATGTTTCAACTATTACAAACCCATATGGAACAATAGAAAGAAGAAATGGTGCAACAAAAATCACATATGACTCAACAACATGACCTAAGAGTCCAACAAAAAAAATTATAGATGACTTAAAAAAGAGTAGAGAATGCGAAGGCATACCTAAGGAAGATCCTATTGATTCTGCAATAAATAGTAGGGATTAAATGGAAGTTTAGTTGGAAAAATATTTTAAGAAGGTTATTATTTTGAAATTTTATGGTAGGATCAACTTTGGATTGGTATAAAATCTATATGAAGGGAAAGGGCATTGAAGCCATAGACATAAAGTGGGAGGAATTTTTGAAATAATTTCAAAAATGATTCCTAACTAGGTAGTACTATATAGAAAAATTTGCTATGTTTTCCACCCTATAGTAAGAGATAATTACTATACAAGTTTATCACCAAAAGTTCACCCAACTACTAAAGTATTCAATCTAATATGAGAATAATGAGAAAATAAAGGTTCAAAAGTTTATTTTGGGACTTTACCTTAAGATCAAAATAATAGTTAATATTTTTAACCCTGAAGATATTTCCAAATATTTTGATTTAGCCCATCAAGAACAATCAAATAAAGAAACCAAAAAAGCATATTTCAACTATCATAAGTTATCTAAAAAATATAAGGATGAACTTAGAAAAATAAGGAGTGCAAGATTTATGAAATTCGAAAGAGAACAAAACAAAAGGGTTGAAGGAGGGGATCAAACCAAGATTGTGAATAAAAACTAAAATATTTTTTAGGACAATAAGTTTAGAAGTGATAGAAAATGATATCCAAGAATAAATTAACATAAACCATCATATGAAGATAAGGCTAAGGAGGTTGTACCATAGAACAAAAAAAAAATTATAGTAAAAATAGTAGAGCCCCTCCAGTTGGTTGTTATGTTTGTAGAGACTCCCACTTTGCAAAAAAGTGTCCTTAGAGAGCATATTGCAAGAAGATACCAAATGATACCACCCGATAAATCTTTGCAGCAACAAGTAGTCCTATACTTTATGTGTAAGTTACTCCTTTTATATTGTATGGTAAAATTTATGATAAAAATGTATGCATCCTAATTGATAGTGGAGCTACTAATAGTTTCATTTCTACTAGTTTAGTGAGGGACATACCAAAAAATAAAATACTTTTGGCTAACAATTGGAATGTAGAATATGGGTCAAGGTAGACCTACTTAGTTAATCAATATTTATTTTACCCTCACATTACCTTACCCCAAGGTAAAACTAGTTAGCACTTTTATGTGGCTTATTTATATACCTTTGACATAATTCATGGTGTATATTGATTGAATGTCCTTAAATCCATCCTAGATTCTAAATATAGATGGATATAATTCATATACGAATCTAGTTAGAGAGTTAGAATTCACTGTGACCGTGGTTACGTAAAACCACATTTGTTGTCAATAGTGCAACTAAAGAAGGCAATAACAAAGAGAGGAATAATTTTTGAGGTCAATATGAACAAAAGGAAGGAAACTAAATTTGAATCAGACCTCTTCCAAATGTACCCTATTTTAAGTGAATGTAAGGATGTATTTCCTAAGGATTTACTAGGTTTAGCTCCCCAAAGAGAATTTGATTTTTCAATTGAACTCTTGTATAGAGCTACACCAATTTCTATGATACCATATAGGATGACCCCTATTGATTTGTAGGAGCTCAAGATACAACTTTAAGAATTTTTAGAGAAGGGACTTATCAAGCCTAGTGTTTCACCATGGGGTGCTCCTATTATCTTTGTTAATAAGAAATATAGATTCTTAAGGTTGTGCATAGACTATTGAATACTCAACAAGGTCATCATCAAGAATAAGTATTCATTTTCATGGATAGATGATCTTTTTAATAAATTGAAAGGAGCTATCATCTTCTCAAAATTTGATCTTAGGTTAGGATAACACCAGTTGAGAATTCAAGAAGAAGACACACATAAGACTATATTTAGAACAAGGTATGGACACTATGAGTTTAGAGCCCTACCTTTTGGGTTGAATAACACCCTACATACATTCATGAATCTCATCAATAATATTTTTAGAGAGCAGATAAATCATTTTGTGCTCGTTTTCCTTGATGACATATCGATCTACTCCCAAAATGAGGAGGAGCATGATAATTTTACTTGAGGTTCTTAGGAGAAGTCAATTTTATGGAAAAATATCAAAATGTGAGTTTTATACTCCTCAAGTACAATATTTGGTGCACAAAGTCTCTACTAAAGGGATTGCTATTGATACTAGTAAAATTGAAGCTATTGTTAACTAGATTGCCCCTACTAATATAACCAAGGTACATAGTTTTATGGGATTGGTAGGCTATTACAAATATTCTATTAGGGGTTTCTAAAAAAATTCTTAAACTATCAGTAACCTCCAAATAAAAGAAAAGGTTTTTATGTAGACCAATCAATGTGAAGAAGACTTCTAGACTCTCAATGAAAGGTTAACGACTGCACAAGTTCTCTAGTTACCTAATCCTTCCCATAAATTTATAGGGTATATAAATGCATCTACTAAGGGATTAGGGGGATTTCCTACCCAAGATGAAGTGGTTATTGCCTATGAATCATGAAAACTTAAGAGACATGAGGTGAACTATACCACTCATGACATAGAGTAGGCAAAAATTGTGCATACTCTTAAGATTTGGAGGTGTTATTTGTTGGGGAAACATTTTGAAATTAAGATAGACCATCAGAGTTTAAATTATATTTTTACTCAACCCTTTTTGAATGCTAGACCACATCAGTGGATCAAGTTTCTAGAAGAGTATGATTTCAATATATAATATATCAAAGGTAAGGAAAATAATATTACTGATGCCTTGAGTAGGAGAGGTCATGTCATCATGATGACACAATGCCATTATGATTTGGTAGATAAAATCAAGGACTTGGAATAAAGTGATGATTATTGTAGGAAACGTAAAGTTTAAATTGAGCAAGAATATAAAAAGGGCATAGGTTGTGTACATAGAAATGGTTTGTTATACTTCAAACATAGATTGGTTGTTCTAATTTTGGGTGGATTAACAAAAACTATCCTAAATGAGGTACATAATACTCATTATGTTCACCCATGTGGGAAAAAATACACGAGAATATAATAAAGGCCTATTATTGGCTAGGAATGAAAAAATATATTAATGATTTTGTGACTAGGTGTTTGGAGTGTCAAAATATCAATGCTAGAAATTTGCATCCAACAAGTTATTTGTACCCTCATGAAATTATTACACAAATATTTCAAGTGGTCTCGATGGATTTTATGGATTTATGCATGATGCAATACTAGTTGTAATAGATAAATTAACCAAGATTTAACATTTTATACCTGGAAATATGCATGATAATGCACCTACCATAACAATTTAGTTTACCGGAGAGATAGTGTGACTACATGGGTTTGTAGAAGTTATAATATCACCCTGAGATAGATACTTCACTTTACTTTAAAATTTTGGTAAGCTTTACATTAGGCTTTCGAAACTAAAATTAATATTAGTTTAGCATATCACCCTGAGATAGATGGATAGACTGAAAGGATGAATTAGGTTCTAGATGATATGTTATAAATATATTGTATGGACCAATATACCAAATGGGAATATTATCTATATCTAGTCAAATTTGCTTACAATAATAGCTATCATGCTTCACTAGGTATGGCCCCATTTTAAACCATGTACAAGAGAAGGTGTAGGACTCTTTTATCATGGGATAATTTGGAATATCAAGTAGTGATCAGGTTAGATACTAAAAATAAATAAAAGAACAAATAAAAAGAATTCATCAAAACCTCAAGAGCCATATGGACCTCAAAATAACATCGAGGGAATTCTTTGTGGATGATAGAGTCTTCTTGATGGTGAAATATACAAAGAGTTACATTAAATATACCAAAATTAACCCTTAGATTTGTTGATCCATTTGAAATTACAAGAAAAATAAGTCCTATTGCCCACAAACTAGCTCTACCACCAAGTTTAACAAAAAACCATGATGCATTCCATGTGTCCCTCCTTAGAAAGTACATTATTGATCCTACTCATATTTGGGATGTTTCCAATTTGTAGATATCAAACCCATTAAAAATTGAAATTTTTCTAGTTAGAATACTAGGTTTTAGGACCAAGATCTTGAGGAGAAGGTACATTGATCAATGTTGAGTCTAGTGGAATCTATACTTAGACAAAACCACCACATGGGAGAATGTGGCTAATATGAAGAAACAATTTCCTTTCCTATTTGTGTAAACTTGAACAATTTAAATTGTTGTGGATTTATTTATGTATATGTAAATATGTGTGGATGTATATTTGGACTACTATGTAGAGTTGTTTTGAGGATATGTTTTGGTTGATGCATGGATATATAATTGAATGCAAAATAAAACACTATAGGAAATTGATTATATGAACATTTTGAATTTTTGAATTATTTATGTGTGGAAAAATATGTATATTGATGGATTCTTGATTGTATATATATTGACTTGTTTTAAATATACGTTAAAACATAGGGACTATATTTATTTCTAGTGGGGGAAGATGTAACAACCCTCCTAGAACCATTAATGATTATAGATGAATTGGTAAATTATACTTACCTTTTTCTTCTAGAATGTGGTACTACTGATGGTTGTTGTGCATGCAAGACCAAGTATATTCCTTTGATGGACAAAAGAATGTCAATAAAAAATGTAAGTGGGAGATGATGTTCATCTCGTGAGTACATGGAAGCTTATGCAATTTGCATAGCATGTAGTTGCATGATGAATGACTTGCATAATGTATGTATCTTATTTTGAATGTCTACTTGTTGTTTGATAAAAATTAGTGCATACACGTCCTTTGTTGGCAATGAAAGTGCTTAAGAGGATGGAAGCCACTTTCTAATTAATTTATTTAGGGAATTAAAGTCATTTATATGTATATTGTTGAGGTTGGAAGGTAAAATACTATTTAGTGAATTAAAAATTACAAAATATAATATAAAGAAGATTACTATTGAAAAATAAATTATAAATAAATCAAAAGGAGAATTTAAAAATTTACGTAGATAAAAAGGAATATGGTATATGTTTGAATTGTTTTAACTCAGAGTGATATCCATGTTTACTTTGAAATCTTCTCCATATTTTTGGGTGTGAAAAGGAATGATGTGGAAGGGAGTATGATTTATTTTAGTTTTATACACCCATATTTTGCATGGCTAGTAGGGAAGTGTGTGAGGGGAATTCGACATTTTGTTTTGCAACATAATGGGAAATATTGCTTGTGAAGAATTAAATGGACTTCAACTTCTAGAGACACTATAGATCAGGTCTTTATATTTTGAATGTATGCTTTGCTTAGACTATTGTATGTGTTGAATGAATTGGATACTCTAAGCGAATAAAATATGCTAAGTGTTGTTTGAATGAATGAGAATTTTTTCTTTTCATTATGTAAGCAATAGGAAATACTAGAATTACTTATAAATTATGCTTACTTGCTATGGTGGATTATTTTATTTTTATTTGATTGTGAATACCTACTTTGTATAAATGATACAACTCTTCTTCCATCGTGAATTCTATGTATTTAAAAAAAATTAAATATTGTAGTAGTGGAATTGTTGCTAGTTAAAATATTATGGGATTGGAAATACATTATAGAACAATGATTAAATATATTTTGTACGTTTTAGTCATTAGCAAGACAAGTCCTGATTGTATTGATTATCTAGCAGTTTTGATGCCTATAGTTTTTATGTGTTATTAAACCATTGAAAATAAATGGGTAGCCAAATTATTAAGCTTTAATTCACTTGTTATTGGGAATGAGGTTGGAATGAGAAAATAGGTTATTCTGGCTGAATGAAAATTAGAAAATACATTTTGTGAAACAAGATTACCTTTAGAATATGTTAGGAGGGAAAACTTAAAGGGATTGAAATTATTGATAAAGATGTTACAATATATAGGCAGAAGGCCTATATTCAACACATGACACTTGTCAATGAAACTGACAAGTGTCAAACTGAAGGCATAGTGCACTTTAACTCTAACATTCCCCCTTAAAGTGCACTATCCTAACTAAAGAAGAAACAAAGCAAGTCAACATTAGGTAACATTCCCCATTAATGTTGACTTCTCTAAAACAACCTATCATCCTCTCTTATTGCTGATTTGGTCTAGGCTCGTGCTCTTTGCGCTTGGCTCTCCAACTGTGAATAATGCTAGATTCATTGTGTATACATCTTGGTCTGTTGCCTCAGGGTCAGCCACTTCCACGGGTCTGTTGCCACTGGGTCAGCCGTCTAAGTGCCTCAGGGTCGTCATGGGTGCCTCAGGGTCAGCCACATCTGGGTCTATTGCCTCTGCAGGTCATCCTCAGAGGATGTTGCCTCTCGTAGGTCACTGACTAGATTCACCATGTGGTGAACTCAATCTAGAAGGTGTCGGTCTCTGCCAAAAATGCACCTAATGAAAGGAAAAACGAGCCATATAAGAGTGTCGGTCTTTGCCGAAAATGCATTCAATACAATAAAATGAGCCATAGATCCAAATAGGAGGAGAGAAGAAGAAAAGAAGAGAATCTTCTGAAGTGTCTTCGTCTGTAGTCTTCAGAAGTAGATCCAAAAAAACCTCGGATAGAGTCTAGGGTGTCTATGTATGTAGTCCCTAGTATAAGTGTCCTTATGGTGACCATATCATCCCACCGAAATGCATGGGTAACCAACCGCTGCATTCGCCAAGTGTATAGAAAGGGTCACTAGGTACAAAGATCACATATAAAATTACCTTGGGAGTGTCGGGTACAACCGAGAGTGCACTCCAAGGTAAAAAAATTTTGAGGCTAAAAAACTTAACTGAAACAACCTCAAAATTACAATTTGACACCACCATTGTGTCCATCACGGAAAAACGTTTCCAACGACTATAAATACCCCTATAGGGCACTATCAAAGGGGCCTTCATCATAATGAAAAACAGCATGCTTCTCCAAAAGAACAACTAAGACCTCGCACTGTGGCGGCATCGCTCTCTGGCGGAAAAAAAACAGACTCAATTTTCCCTCGTAGGGAAATTACATTTCCACTCTCTATGTGGATAAAAAATATGGCCATGTGGACTTCTCATTTTGAAATAAAGTAGGTCATGTGGGCCTTTTCACTCTACTTGCCATGAGTAGAAAACATTAAAAGTTGGCCAAATAGGCCATACTGTCGGCCATTATAAATCCTCCATCATGATTAAACCAAATTCCCTCATTAAAAAAACATTAGAGGAAAAAAATAAAAAACAATACAACATATAACATTTGAATTCCATGCAGTTCGGGAAATTGCTTTTGAAGAGCGCCAATTGCATCATCGGCTGTACACTGCTCGTTAACTCCAGGTATAGACTGCCACGTGGAATAACCCGGGAACACGAACTCCAATCGCTTGCTACAGCACGTCCTCCAGTCACTCAGCATCGTAGTTCACTTGTTTTCTGCCATGTCGATGGCATAGTCGCAATCACATCAGATACACCTTCTGGTGCGTTCTGTTGAGCAACTTTCTGTTCACATCAACTTTCTGTTTCATGGCACTAGCACCGCTCGTGGCACTACCTCTCGTTGCACATCGGCACCGACCTTTCTGTCTTCACCGTGAAAACTGTGCGATGCACTCACCAACATCGCAGCCGCTGCAGACCTCCAAAATGAGCGGTCTCATCGTCCGATGACCTCCGGAGCCATCCCAGACGGATTCCATATGGCTAGGGGCGGATGGAGGCATGAACCGATGGAGTTTTGGCTCACCGGATAAGGATAAAAAATCTTTAAAATTCCCGCTTCTTCTAAACTAACAACTCTCTGAGATAAACGGCGATTGTAGATAAAAAACGTCCACAGCTAATTTATCGCCTATTTTAGCAGAAACAGCATCGCCTCCGCATCGACCGGGAACAACCCGCCCTTCTCCTGCGGCCTTCACTGCCAGCGGGTCCCTGTGCTGGGCGTGCATGTGGATAGCCCCGGCCATGGCGCCGCCCCTCAAATTCTGGCAATGACAGTATTTCAGTACTTCAACGAAGCTTGTCTGTGTTATATTTCCCGTGTCATTTTGTCGTCGACTCTGTCGAGACTGGATGGGGCAGGGGAAATCAAGACGGAGGCAGAGTCGATCATTATGATAGAAATATTTCCATTCTAAAACCACCTTGTAAACAGAGCCCAAAGAATCCTTCGAAAAATAGAGACCTCGCACGACAGAATGAGGGGCCCTAGGTTTTCGAAGCCAAACTCTTTCTTGGCCTCATCCAACTGCGTCCGAAACAGCGACGACGAGCTCGATCTCTTAGCCGGCGCTGACGACGCCATGAGAGTCCTAGAAGAAGAGTGCGAGTCATATTTTTTGGCATCCTCTGCATTCAAACAATGGTGATCTGTCGCTATCGTGTGCCTCCTCGTCTACGAAACCAAGTGCACTGTCGGGGCCGTCGCCTCAGGCTGCCGTTACCAGCGAGGTGGCAGCGGTGGTGGGGGCATTTGGAGAGCGGGCGATGGGGGGGAGAGATGATATCTGGAGCCAGGGGACCACCGTAACAGTGATCGAAGCGTGATCGTAACCGTAACCATGATCCAATTTTTTTTTTTGACGACAGTCGAGTGCATTCACGGACGCTGCGATTTTAAGAGCAAAACCATGTGGCAAATCCAAGACGCCGGCAAATCATGCATTTACCCAGGTCATCACATCGTCATATCCAGGTCCAGCACAGATGCCCTAATACCCAGGTCCAGCAAAAACTACACCAAGAACCTAATCTAAAACTAAATAATAAAAAAAATTAAAATGCAAGGATCCTTTCTGATAAACCAGATCGGTTTACACCGACAAGTTTAGAGCATACTCAGATTTTGCATCGAAAAATAGGGGAGGGAGGATTTCCATGAGGGAAATCCCCCCTCAAGCTCACAAGCTCAGGAGACCGCCTGGAGCTCTGATACAAAATGTTAGGAGGGAAAACTTAAAGGGATTGAAATTATTGATAAAGATGTTACAATATATAGGCAGAAGGCCTATATTCAACACATGACACTTGTCAATGAAACTGACAAGTGTCAAACTGAAGGCATAGTGCACTTTAAATCTAACAAAAGAAACATTGCATGGTGAAAAATAGAAGTAATGTTTTTTTATTATGCATTTATTTGATTGCATGGTAGACAATATTTGGAAAACCACTATATGCATATTAGATTGCATTCATGCCTAAGATATGTCTGATCCCATGATAATCTTCTCAAAACCTCGTATGCAATGGTTCAAAAAACAAATAAAAAGTGCTCAATTGAGCAAGACAATGTATTTGCATGTCTAAAAGAGGTTACACAAAAGAAAATATAAATCTACAACTGAATGAATTAGAGTTTAAAACACTCCATCGAAATAAAAATTGCATTGTACAAGAAACCCCATAAGTCTACTAAGAGTTTCAAGTTGGAAACTATATTGTATATGTCAACTAGAGTGAATTGGGCATGCTTTTGATTCTAGTTACTCAATATTGAGTCTCGAATATTATGTAGAGATATTATTTCTTTTAATATGTCTAAGTGGTCTTTTAAGATTATGATTTTACCAAATTGTGAAAATTTTTGGTTTAGATTTCAATACCAAATAGTATTTAGTTGAAAACATTTTGGATATTTGACTTAATATATGGTTAAAAATTGAAGTATGACTAAGTAGTACATCATGTAATGCTTTGGAAACAATATTGGTTATTATTCATATAAAAGGAAATTACAATACATGTATATGTTGCCCTAAGTTTTTAACTTATTAATTTAAAATATTAGATTACTATTACAATAGATGTTTCTCTTCATATAGCCCTTTCCTAGAATGTGTAGTGTAAACTAGGATATGTGTTGTTGTTTAAATTATCTATCATCTAAGAGAGAATGAACTCAGTATATTGTAGAATAACTAAAACAAAATCCTCACTAAATATGGATGGACACCATTATGAATGTTAAAGATGTATAAATTAAAAAACTTATAGAAGAGGAAACACGTGTATCTTGTAAGGACATATAAAATTAAGATCCAAACATATATTAAAATCAAGTTAAGTTTTGGAAACTAATTTTGTTGGTAAATGTGCTAACTTTGTGGTTATGTGGGGTAGATGGAACCTTGTGTCTATGCATTCATATTTTAAATTATATATATATATATATATATATATATATATATATATATATATATATATATATATATATATATATATATAATGAACCAACATGCTATGAATAGCTTGTGAGAGCAAAATTTTAGTTGTCCCAAACGGACTAATTAAGTGAAACTTTAACTTAGTCTTATACAACCAATTCAAGAGAATTGACGGGTGGGATTGAATTCGAAAGATTTAAATAAGTAAAATTTAGTTGAGAGAAATAATTTATGTCTCGAGGTATTGTTGTTTAAACTTAATTGATTTATATTTTTTAAAATAATTAAATTATTCTAAAAAATATATGTTATTTTATGAAACAAGTCATCTTTTAAATTGGTTCTGAATAATAAACTATTCTAAAATAGCCAATTGAGACAATCAATTTAGTTCAAAGAGACGTATTTGAATTTAAAATAATATAGGTAATTGAGGTAATTATATTCATGAACCTCTTGCAGATAGATAGGAGGTAATACAAGGTATGAATAGGTAAAATTTCCTATGAAAAGCTTCAAATATTCAAGGGATATATATAGCTATGCAGCTATGATGAAAGAGTGGCCTAGCCCTAAATCACATTCTTCCATTTATTATTTGGGATGAAATCTCCTAAACCTTGAATAATTCAACATGGATAATATATAACCTCTATTAATTTATTAAAATAATTCATTGTGAAGGATTAATGATCATAAAAACACAACATTGGTGGTTAGGAGTTGCTAATCTCTACAACTTGAGAATAACCATTTTTTGATCAAATAGGTAAAAATAAGTGAACTGGTCAGAATTGGTAATGAGGGGCAATATGGTACAATACATACAGATAATTACTCGAGAAGTATAGTGATAGGTCCATGCACTGTTATGACTATGAGTGGACTAGTATGCCCAAGAGAACTAATCTAGCCATGACACTTGGTATGAGATAATTATCATGAGTCACAAATAGTAAACTATACTAAGTCTAGTATTAAACTAGTGATGATAATGACATTGCCTAGCTGACTCTAGTGGAGTAGACAATTATATAGCTACTAGGCATATGAATGCTAATCCCTTGCATGCCAAGTTTAGAACAAATCGATCAGGTAGATCGATGTTCATCATACTAAGGGATGATAAGAGTATGAGTCCCTCGTCTAGGTGTTATGGGCCCTAGAGGATAACCCTAGTCATATATTGACACTCATGCTAGAATGAGATGATGACAATTGAGAAATTTAGATCCACAAAATGACATATTTCATAGGATTTGGTCAACCTCATTCACTTTGAAGATTATTTGCAATAGTCTTGATTTCCAAAAGTGGTACGATATGCCTTGTAGTAATTGAAAATTTTGGGTTAACCTAAAATACTTTTACCATGAAATATCTTTTCCTAGGATGAACGATGAACTTAAAAAAAAAATACCTTGAAAATTACTTGAGCTAAATTATGTGGTGCAACCAGGTGAGTAGACTTGGGTTGTTTCATTTATTATCATATATTGAATGCATGTCATTATGTGAGGAATTAAATTTAAAATCCAATGAGAACATTGTTTATATGCTATTGTATTCTTGATATTTAAATAATTAAGAGATAATATAAAATATTGTCCCTTGATGCCACATAATAGGGACAAGTAGATCCCCACCACATTGAGTGTGCCCAATCCTCAACATTAGGAGGATGGTTGGATGATGGTGTGAGGGCATAAAAATACACGTTTAACTACTTCTAAAGGTACACAATCCAAGTCAGCACATGTCTCAAAACTGATAGAAAAAATGTATGAAAAGGAAAAAGTTGGTCCCCCAATCAAAACTGCCAACAATGAGACTTCTTAGCCTCAATAGATTCATTCCCTAAGGGCTATAAATTTGGTTGCTTCGGAGTCTATCCAAATGACCATTCCTCCAATACATTTAATCTTGGCTAGCACAAGGTGCTCCATAGCCCGAGAAGGGGATCCGCACAAGAATATGCTACTCCAAAGAAGCAACTTCATATGACCAGTGTTTAGTTGGACAATTATGTTCTTCATTTATCCAAAAACTACAATGTATTGGAGTATCTTAGTGGTAGTGAGGATATGTTGCTAGATGTAGAGCCATCATCATCATCGATGAAATTGATGCTTCGAAAAACAAAATCTAAAGATCCCTCCTTTTCTATGCGGTTTTTGTTTTCTCGTAGTCCTCGATAGGGGAAAGAAGATGAAGATAGTCTACCCAAATAAAGGTTTTACCCATTCAACCCAACAATTCTAGCACCTTTGAGGCATTGGCTTTGAAAAAACATAGAACGACATAGGAATATGTGTAATTAGTGCCTAGAGTTACAGTTTTATATTTTAGGGTTCTTTTACTCTTATTTATTTTTCTATGGTTAGTTATTTTTTATGTTATTTTTTTGCCCTTTTAGAGACGGGTTCCACTTTTATCATATGGGTGACCTTATAGGTCCAACTATTATCTTTTTATTGTAACCTCTCTTATTTTTATTAAATATAATTTTTGGTTCCAATAAAATAAATTATCTAATAATTTCTTCTTTATCCATTTTAACTAATCGTTTCTATATACCCCATACATAAAGATACCAATATTTAAAAGCATTGTTAATTATGAATTTGAAAATTTCCAAAAACATGTCTTCCACTTTATGAATCTCCATTGCCATGGCTATATATATAATGTTAAATTTGCAATGCGAGATGACACAACAGTACAATTAACAATGTGACAAAAGTTCAATACTCATGTACCCATCTATAGACACCAAAACAACACCAATACGACTATGTGACGACAAGCGCTGATCGCATTGACACACACAGTCCCTAGGGTAGCCTATAGAGGTTAAACAGTGGTCCTAACCACTCCCAAAAGAAGTTTTGGAGGTCAGAGGTCAATTTGGCACGTTTTTGGCACTTTGCTCTCTACTCGTCCCACCTAGGGATGAATACAAACCGGCATTCATCCCACCCGGGGACGAATATCAGCATTCACCCCAGGGTGAGGCGAATAGCAATTTTGATCGGCAAAAATTCAAACCTCGACAAGTTTGCTAGTTAACTGAAGCTTTAGGCCATGCAATTGTGAGGAATGACTTTAAATCAAGAAGAGAGACTTCAATCATGCATGTCTTTATTTTAGAGACCTCATGCAAGGAGACTCTAAATTAGGGAATTATCTTTTCTCTCAAAATAGGACAAACAACTCAAGTAGCGCCTCGCATGCGCAATTCAAATAGAGAGACCCTAGGTCTATAAATTGGTGAGTTTTCTCACCCAAAAGAGATATAGAGAAGGAGCATTTGAGCAAAAAATTTCTTCCAATTTACATACCTACTTGCGATTTGTGTCTTTCACATCCTTAATCTCTCATTCGAAATGGAGGTTATTGGGTGATTATTGGAAGCATGAATCCGGACCCAAAACCCAATTTTTGGCCACGATATCCCACAAAATTTGTCAAAAACACCCCATAAGAAGTTTTGGACCCATCCCAAGTGGATTGGTGCTGAAAAAAAGTCCCAAACGGTGGGCGTTCTGCCCACGGGTGCCCCCCAAGCTGTTGTAGCCCTAATCGCCCCACCCCGGAGTGATTAGAAATATATGATATATTTCTATGATTTTTCTTTTGCATATTATTCTAGGTTATTTAAATAGGATTTAGTTTAAATTTCACTTCATTATGAGAAATTTTAACCAGGTTTTTATCATTTCCCACCTTTACTAACTTGCATATGGCATGAGAAAAATATGGGTGATAGAGGACAAATTGAAGAAATATGACCTTCCGGGTCTTCCCAAAACACTCCCAATTAGCTAACCCCAACTTTTCAGGTCATTTGGATCTTTCTAGATAGGACATTGAAGAGGGTGCTTTCTAACAAGTTATTGCAGGTCTATTCGTCCCACCCCAGAGCGAATACAAATATGTGAAGAATTTCCAGACTGTTCCTTTTGTAGTGGCCTCATGGTAACATATTTATGTTTTTTTTTTAATTTTAGGTCAATCCGAGGTCATTTGGTTATCGTTTTAATATTTTCATGCATATACTAACAATAGGCCTTGGGAAATACATGTTTTATTCTATCTGTAGGTGCTACTAATATTTTCTATTTCTTTGAATGCAGGTTTCCAACATCAGAGGAGTAGGAAGGAGTCAAAAATCATATACACAAGTGGCAACAACATTTTGGTCTGCCCATCTTACATGTGGGCACGCGGAAGAAGGATTGCTATCCATGGATGTGACAAGAAACATATTTGACGCTCCTATCCCCTAAAAAGGAAGGAAACGTAGTGTAACATGACTTTGAAAGCATATAAATAAAGAGGAACCTATTTCATATTGCTTTTATCTCATTTTGATTTTTCTATGTTCTTTCCTTTCATGCATTTTTCAATACATAGGCTTTTAGCGTTAAGTTTGGTTTTACACGCATCGTGCTTGGCATATTCCTTTTTGTTTCCGTATCCTCGTGCTTTCAGTGGCGATAATGGTGGGACCTCTATCCCTTGATTTTAAGATTAAATTTCTGATCAAAGTTGCTTGTTTTTGCTTACAAGTACCAAGTTTTCAAATGCTAGACTGTTTCAAAGCAGAAATTCAAAGACATCCGATTTGGGCAGAGAAGAGGTAGAGGTCTTAAACACCTTCTGTCAAATTTTGCTTTCTGTTCTCTAGTTATTTGCTTGCATAGGAGAGTTTTAATGCTTGTTTTATTCATTTATGCAACTTAAAAAGAACCCCACACACCACGTGGTAATTTGAAACAACAAGGAGTTGGTTGTAAAACCCCAACCCTTGAGCAAGACCAACGATGTATTTCATCACCACCTTGGCTTGAGATACTATATACATAACCTCGATCATGACTATTGCTAGACGTAAATCCTGATGAAAGCTAACCAAGTGTAGCTGGGGTGATTCCCAATGCATGAGGATAAGTCTTCTATGCTAGGTGTCATAAACAGAGTGATTCCCCTTCTATACTGCCTATGTTCCACGTACCATCTGCTCTCATGTACCAATAGTCTTCCTCACATAAGGGCGGGTATATAGAGAGGTTGGTATATTGCTCTGGCAAAGGTATATCGAATGGGCAACCATTTTTGGGAGTCACAAGAGCCATCATACTACATTTAAATGTTCTTTCCAAAGGCTTTCAAACAAACATCAAAACACACTAAACTAGGTTTAACGCACACTTCTAATCTTTAAAACAAGATAATCATTGTTTGGTGTGTGTGATATTTCCTGTTTAGTGTAGCATAAGAAATCCTAAAAGAAGATAAAAATCTATGCATATTTAGGTAAACATCACCATGGTGTACACCCGTAGCTGAGCCCAATCACGGGCAAGCGCTACAGAGAGTGCACAAAGGGGGGAAAGTCACCTCCGATATAGTCCTGAGGACTTAGTCATCCAACCTTGGTGGCATGGCACCCAAGATAGTCCACATCATGCCATAATAGAATAGGATTATAGAGGCACCTCTTTGAGGGGCACTCCCACTTAGCATAGAGCCTTCCAAAAGGAGAACCTACATGTGGAACTCAACATAAACATGAGACCTCCCTTAGATGCTCGTTATGAGTGGCCTAGTGATGAAGTGTTAGAACAACAAAGGGTCCAGAAGGAGGGGCCACATGATTTCGTCATCCCTCCTCTACCCCATATTACTATTAGAAACACTAGACCAAATCTAGAGTATCAGGCTTTCCAGATAGGGCAAGACAATCCTGCTTGCACCTTGCACACATATGAAAGGGAGTATGAGGAAGGCTACCAAATTCCTCAAGAGTAGTACATAGTGTGGGAGCGATGTACCTCTACGCCTGCTATGTATCAGGATCACCCATTAAGGCTAGACCCTTAGGTGAATGCCGCTAAC